>JAPVLO010002957.1:0-26449 GCA_027257055.1 Cephalopachus bancanus | reverse complement strand
ATTAAAACTAGTTCTATTTTATTCTTCACAACTTGAAAATATCATTGAAGACATTTGGGAGTTTTAATTTCTTTCACTTAGTATATTCTTTGTTTTTTTTCCATCGGAGTCTCACTCTTGTTGCCCAGGTTGGAATGCAGTGCTATATTTATAGCCACTGCAGCCTTGAAATGCTGGGCTGAGGTGGTCCTTCCACCTCAGCATTTCCAGTAGGAGTTACAAACAAATGTGAACATGCCCAGCTAGGTTTTGAGATTTATTGTAGAGACCAGATCTCAACACCTTGCCCAGGCTGGTCTCAAATCCCCGGGGTCCTACAGTCCTCTGGCCTCAGCCTCGCAAAGTGCTGGGATTACAGACTGAGCAAACCCCCCAGCTGGTATAATTTATAAGTGACTTTACTGACTTTATTGTGCCAATATGATTTGGTGAAAACTTTGAGACTATAAATCAAGAATTTTTTTTTTTTTTGAGTTAGAGTCTCACTCTGTCGCCCAGATTGGAGAGCAGTGGCCGCTCTCGGCCACTGCAGCCTCGACCTGCTGGGCTCCAGTGATCCTTCCACCTCACCCTTCCAAGTAGCTGGAACTATGGGTGCATGCTACCATGCCTGGCTAATTTTTTGATTTATTGTTGAGATGAGGTCGCGCCTGTCCAGGCAGGTCTCGAACCCATGGACTCAGGGAATCCACTCACCTCAGCCTCCCAAAGGCACAGGATTACAGGCTGAGCCACTGAGCCTGGCTAAGGATTTTTTTTTACTTTGTTTTGCCATTTAAACCATGGGAAGAAACACAAGACAATGCTAGTTGTGTAATAAGTACTTTCTAATTAGCAATCAATCTTCTTATTAGAGTAAGTTTGTGGCCGATGGTAAGATATTGAAAATAGCCCAGGAGAAGAAATGGCATTGATTCTACATGTGGATTTTACATAAACAGCATATTAGCATATTTTGTATATTATGTGTTTTATATACTGTATTCTTTTTTTTTTTTTTGAGTTGGAGTCTCACTCTGTCGCCCAGACTGGAGGGCAGTGGCTGCACCCGGCCACCACAGCCTCGACCTGCTGGGCTCCAGTGATCCTTCTGCCTCAGCCTTTTGAGTAGCCAGAATTGCAGGCGCATGCTACCACACCCGGCTGATTTTTTTTTTTTTTTTTTATTGTAGAGATGAGGTCTTGCTGCCCAGGCAGGTCTTGCACCTGCGGGCTCAGGCAATCCACTCACCTCAGCCTCCCAAAGGTGCGGGATTACAGGCTGAGCCACCAAGCCCAGCTCAATATTGTATTCTTAAAATAGCATAAGCAAATTATCACAGAAAGAGAAAACCAAATATTGCATAATCATACGTATCTGTCAGAGCTAAACACTGGGTTCTCGCAGACGTAAAGATGAGAAGAACAGACATTGAGGAAGGGGGAGAGAGGGAGGCAAGGGTTGAAAACCTCCCAATTCTGCATCATCTTCAGTATTTGATGATGGTTCAACATGAGTCTGAACTGCGGCATCACATAATATACCCACGTAAAAAACCCTCACAGACACTCACAGAATTAAAAAGAGAAAATCATAACGAAGAAGAAAATGTATTGACTATTCATTAAATTACGATGGATCAACATGAAGTTTTTCATCGTTCCCGTCTTCCCATTGAGTGGCTGAGGATGAAGGGAAGAGGTGGGCTGGTCTTGCTCTTGGTGGCAGGTGGAAGAGGACTTGAAGTGGAGGCAGAAGAGGTGGGACACTGGATGCAGCTTTACAAAAACACCTTTTTGTCAGACACTTTTGCACTTTCATTTCTCTAAGAATGTTTCTAACATGGTACCATTTCGTATACTATTTGCTTTAGTTCGAATGCCCTATTTTTGGAAAGTCCATGTTACAAAAGAAGTCAAAGGCCAGGCTCGGTGATTCATGGCTATAATCCCCACTGTTTTGGAGGCCAAGGAGAGAGGATTGCCTTGACCTAAGGGTTCAAGTCCAGCCTGAGTAACTTGGTGAAACCTTATCTCTATAATAAATCAAAAAATTAGACTGGTATGGTGATACACACTGGTACTTCCAACTACTTTGGAGGGTGGGGCAGAAGGATTACCTGCACCTAGCAGGTTGAGGCTATGGAGGATGTGAACATACTCCTGCATCAACCTGGGTGACAACGAGACTGTGACTCAAAAAAAAAAAAAATATAAAAGAATTGAAAAGCAGTCTCCAATAATCAGAACCCTTCTGTGAGCTTGCCAATGCCAATTTGTTTTCTAACACACTTCATATTTTTCTTGGCTCACTGAGTCAACGAGGCTGAAATGCAGTAGCAAGCTCATGGCCGTTGCAGTCTCAGCACGGTGGGCGCAGGCAATGTTTCTACCTTCGGCTCCTAATAGCTGGAATCGCAGGAATGTGTCACGATGTCCAGCCAGTTTTTAGTTATTGTATTGATGAAGAATCTCCCAGTTTACAAGACTGATCTTGAACATCTGGACTCAGGCAATCCTCTTACCTTGGCCTCCAAAATTCTAGGATTACAGGCATAAGTCACCATGTTCAGCCTCTTCTGTGTCTTATTTGCAATATCCGGGCACTAGGTTGGAAGCTCACATTTCTTCAAGTCATTTGCTAAACTCTAGTTTGGTGCCTCTTAGCACTTGAAAGTAACAATCCAGCCGGGCTTGGTGGCTCAGCCTGTAATCCCGCGCCTTTGGGAGGCTGAGGTGAGTGGATTGCCTGAGCCCCGGGGGCGAGACCCCCTGGGGACGAGACCTCATCTCTACAATAAATAAAAAATCAGCCGGGGTGTAGCGCACCCTGTAATTCTGGCTAGGGAAGGGTGAGGGGGAAGGCCGGGGCCCCCAGTTGACGCGTGGGGAAACGCCCCTCACTCCAGCGGGGGCAGAGTGAGACTCCCCAAAAAAAAAAAAAATCCCGGGTTGGGGCCCTCGTCACCCGACAGCGACCCTGGGGTGCAGGGTCCTTCCCCCCACCTTCCTAGCGGAACTAAGGGGCACCCTGCCCGAATTTTTTTTTTATTTGAGATATCTCGCAACCCAGGCAGGTCTCGAACCCGTGGCCAGGCAATCCCTCACTCGGGCCCCCAAAGGTGGGGTACAGGTGACCACCAAGCCCCCAAAAATCTTTTTTTTTTTTCCCAAAATCTTTTTTAAAGACCGGAAGAAGAGCTTAAAAAAGGTACTCAGGGATAAGGGCCCCCCAATGGGTTGAAGGGCCCTGCCCTCTGGTCCCCCCTTTAAGGAACCCTCATAAGGGGAGTTAACTCAAAAAAAAAACTAAAAAACGGTTGTAGAAATTTTTTAGGCCGGGTGCAAATTGGAGAGCAACCCCGGGTTCCCCCCCCTCATTCCCCCAAAACCCCTCTGGTGGAGCCCTCCCCTCTCACCCTGGGATAGGAAAGGGTTGAAGACCGGGTGGGCAAAATCCAGCAAAAGCGTGGTAGTGCACTCCCGCTAGTTTTGTGAGCTAACTTTTTTTTCCCCAAAATTTTCCTAAAGACGGGCCCGGAAGTTCCCCTTCACCACCCCAGTTTCCAAAAAGGCTTTCCGCCTTCTACCCCGGCAACTGCTTTTCAACCTTTGTAAGGAAGCCGATGTCCCAGACACCACCCAATGTGATGCAGCCCTCTGCTCTCTCCAGCCAGAACCCAGTCCAGATGCTTTGGGAGAAATACCTGCCTGACCCGCACACAGCTTCAGAGTTTCGCGGGGAGTCACAGACTGTGGCTACCTGGAAATGTCCCCTTGACTGCGGCTTTTTCATGACTGTGGAAGTTGAAGCCCGAGGGAGTGAAATTATTGGGTCACTTGGGATGTGCTAAGAGCCGTCGAGAAAATCCCACTTTCCTGGCCCATGTCTAGTCATTATTATCAGACCTGAGTCAACTTGAAGGTGATGGTGGTTCAGGCATTTTACACATGACATCACGAGACTCAACTGAGGCCTGACTGGACAGTGTCTCAGAGAAAGATGGTGACCAGACCCCTCAGGAGTCTGGTCCCATCCTTTGGGCAACTTTCAAGGTGAGAGGCACTTGGGGTTCATTTGCAACCCATCAGTTTAGCATCTCTGCTTTGTTTTTTGTTCGGCTGGAGTCTCACTCTGTCACCCAGGATGCAGGGCAGTGGCACACTCATGGCCACCGAAGAGTTGACCTGCTAGGCTCAGGAAATCCTTCCCCCTCCACCTTCCAAGTAGCCAGAACTACAAACTAGCTACTGTGCCTGGCTAATTTTATGGATTTATTGTAGAGATGAAGTATCGCCAAGTTGCCCAGGCTGGCTTTGAATCCCCGGGTTCAGGCAGTCCACTCACTTTGCCCTCAAAGGCTGGGATTACAGGCTGAGTCACCTGGCCCAGCCAGCATCTCTGCTTTGCATGGAAGCCTTCTCACCCACAGCAGTGAGAAATGTGCCTACATCCTGAAGCCCATCTCTTGAACTTTTCTGTCTAGACAACGGAAACCTCAGGGACCATTTTTGCTTTCATGTAATCTAAAATTGGTGTCCCTGAATTTCCATGTCCTCTCAGACAAGTATTTTGTTTCCTGAAGGAGTCAGCTCTCATGTTGTTATACCTAATGTCCAAATACCTGGGTATTACTGACGAAAATAAGATATTGTTCATATCACACATTCCAATGGGGTTTTTTTTTTGATTTGGAGTCTCACTCAGTCACCCAGACTGGAGTGCAGTGGCACGCTCCCGGCCACCACAGCCTCAACCTGCAGGGTTCTGGCGATCCTTCCGCCTCAGCGTTCCAACTAGCTGGAACTACAGGCACCCACTACCATGCCTGGCTAATTTTTTGATTTATTGTAGAGATAAGGTCTCACCAAGTTTGCCCAGGCGGGTCTCGAACCCGCAGATTCAGTCAATGCACTCACCTCGGCCTCTCAAAGCGCAGGATTACAGGCTGAGCCACCGAGCCCGGCCGTCCAATGGGTTTTATTTGTGATCCTTAAACATGAAATGATAAGAAACAATCGAAATCATGGTCAAGGAAATGGGATCCTATACTGTATGTTGTGAAAAAGTTTACCACTTCAGGGTTAACTACATGTTAGCTCATCAGCACCTTGGTGAAAAATAATAATGTGGCCTCCTTGACCATGGCAAGATGAGAAGTTGTAGAGAGACAACAGCACAATACTAGCACTCTTCACGTTTTAAATAGGGCCCGAGGAGACAGTCTGTTTGGTGAAGTGCATGCATCCCTTCTCTGTCCCTCAGTATTCTCATCCTACTCCTTCCTGTCCTCTCTGTAGGTGCGGGTTTCTGGTTCACTTTCCCACAGGTCTTCTATAAGGATGTTGTGACATGAGGGTACTTTTTTTTTTTTTTTTTTTTTTTTGAGTAGGAGTCTCACTCTGACACTCAGGCTGGAAGGGCAGTGGCACACTCCGGGCTACTGCAGATTTGACCTGCTGGGCTCAGGTGATCCTTCCACCTCAGCCTTCCAAGCAGCTAGAACTACAGACTCATGCCACCATACCTAGCTAATTTTTTCATTTATTGTAGAGATGAGGTCACACCAAGTTGTCCAGGTTGGTCTTGAGCCCCTGAGCTCAGGTAATCCTCGTGCCTCGGTCTCCCAAAGGGCTGGGATTACTGGCTTGAGTCACTGTGCCTAGTTTTGGGATTCGTTGTTTTTAGTGACCTGGAGCATTAGATCCTGAACACCCCTCACCTAGAATCTTTGTTATCAGGTACAGGTAATCCTCACTCTTTTCAGCTGTACTTTCTCTTACTGGTTTGTGTTGTACACAAACATTGATAAAAATAAAACTGTTGCCCTCCTTCCAAGGGGTAGTAGCAATCTTTTTTTCCTTTTTATTATAAAAATAGACCTGCTGTAAGAAAAAAAATCTCAAATCATATAGATCTTTATGAAATAAAAGTTTTGTGTTTTTTGTGTTTTTTTTAGTGGGAACTACATGCTGTCACCCAGGCTGGAGGGCAGTGGCGGGCTGCCAGCCACCGCAGCCACCACCTGCTGGACTCAGGTGATCCTTCTGCTTCATCCTTTCAAATAATGCATTGCCTGACCCCACTTGTTCGAAACCAGCCCAAGCAACATGGCAAGATCTCATCTCTACAATTAAAAAAAAAAAATCTGATTCCAGAGACTATTGACTAGGCTTCAGAGGGAATAGAATAATGGTGTATATTTTTCTATTCAGCTATAGGCTGCTTATGATATAGATCATAGAATTTAATGGATCCTAAGAGATGCATAAATAGATAAAATTTAAAATTAAATGTAAGCCAGGCTCAGTGGCTCAGCCTGTAATCCTGTAGCTTTGGGAGGCTGAAGTGAGTGGTTTGCCTGAGCCCGTGGGTTCGAGACCCACCTGGGCAGCGAGACCTCATCTCTACAATAAATCAAAAAATCAGCCGGGTGTAGTAGCGCATGCCTGTAATTCCGGCTACTCGGAAGGCTGAGGCAGAAGGATCGCCGGAGCCCAGCAGGTCCGGTCTGGGTGACAGAGTGAGACTCCAACTCAAAAAAAAAAAAAAAAATTAAATGTAATCAAGATAAGCATCTACAACTGTGTTTTTTGGGGTTTTTGTTGTTGTTGTTAGGTTGGAGTCTCACTGTCTTGTCCAGAGTGGAGTGCAGTGGCACACTCATGGTCACAGCAACCTCGACTTGCTGGGCTCAGGCAACCCTTCTGCCTCAACCTTCCAAGTAGCTGAAACTACAAGTGTGTGCCAACACATCCAGGTAATTTTTTGATTTACTGTAGAGAAGATGTCTCATCATGTTGCCCAGGCTGGTCTTGAACATGTGGGCTCAGGCAATTCACTCATCTCGTCCTTCCAAAGTGCTTGGATCATATACTTGAGCCACTGTACCTGGCCGTTATTTTGTATTTTCAACTTTATATCTCTTCTTTTAATGATTTCCTTCCTTATGCTTCTTTTGGGTTTAGTTTACTGTTCTTTTTCTAGGTTTTATATATGGGTTTTATACATTATTTAGAGATTTATTTTCTAATATTTTCATGATAGTCCTTTACGTCTGTTTTGTGCATGGTTTTTGCTGTGTCTCACTGATTTTGTTCTTTTGTCTTTTCATTGTCTTTTAGTTTAGTGCATTTTTGGCTTTCCTAGAGACTTTCCCTTTAACTTTCTTTTATTATTAAATTATTCATTTTTTTTTTTTGGAGTCTAACTCTGTCACCCAACTGGAATGCAGAGGTATACTCACGGACACTGCAGCATTACCTCCTGGGATCAGGTGATTCTTCCACTTCAGCCTTCCAAGTAGCTGGAACTACAGGCATGCACCTCCATGCTCCAATAATTTTTTGATTTTTTATTGTAGAGAAGAGGTCTGGTCAAATTGCCCAGGTTGATCACAAACTCCCATACTCAGGTAGTGCTCTTGCATCTGCCTCCCAAAATGCTAGGAATAAAGGCTGAGCTACCAAGCCTGGACTGCACATTAATTTTGTACCCCAAGATTTTGCCAAAGTCCTTTATCAGTACAAGTAGGCTTTTGACAGATTCTCTTGAATTTTCAAAGTATAGAATCATCATCAGCCAGAATCGGTTGCTTAGCCTGTAATCCCTGCACTTTGGTAGGCTAAGGTGGGTGGATTGCCAGAACCCGTAGGTTCGAGACCAGCCTGGGGAACTTGGTGAGACCTCATCTCTACAATACAATAAAAAATTAGCCTGGTATGGGAGAATGTATCTATAGTTCCAGCTACTTGGAAGGCTGAGGTGGAAGGATGGCCGGAGCCCAGTAGGTCAATGCTGAAATGGCCCTGAGTGTGCCAGTGCACTCCAGCCTGGGTGACAGAGACTCCAACTCAAAAAAAAAAAAAAAAAAAGAATCATATGGTCAGCAAAGAGGGATAACTTAACTTGGTCTTTTCCTATTTCGATACCCCTGACTTCCTTCTCTTGTCTAACTGCTCTAGCTAGGACTTCCAACACAATGTTGAACAAAAAGGGTGAGAGTGCATAGCCTTGACTTCTGGCTTTCAGGGGAAATGTTTCCAGTTTCTGTTCCTTTACCAATATGCTAGCTGTGGGTTTATCATATATGAAACTTACTATTTTGAGGTATGTTCTTTGTATACCTAGGTGTTTGAGAGTTTTTATCAAGAAGGGATGCTGGATTTTATCAAAAACTTTTTCTGCATCTAATGATATAATCATGTGGTTCTTATTTTTGCATCTGTTAATATATTTAATTGTATTTATGGTCTTGCAGCTGCTGAATCAGCCCTGCATTCTGGGGATGAAGTCTGCTCGGTCATGGTGAATGGATTTTGAGATGTGTTGTTGGTTCTGATTTGCTAGAATCTTGTTCAGGATTTTTGCATCTGTGTTCATAAGGATATTGGTCTGTAATTATCCTTTTTGGTAGGATATTTACCTGGTTTGGAAGCACAATCCCATTCACAATAGCCACACACACAAAAAGAAATACCTCAACATCTTCCTAACCAGAAAAGTGAAAGAACCTTTACAATGAGAACTACAAAACACTGCTCAAAGAAATTCAGGAATATACAATCGAATGGAAAAATACCTATGCTCATGAATAGGAACAATCAGCATAGTCAAGATATCTATTCTACCAAAGGCAATCTATAGATTCAACGCAATACCCGTTAAATTACCAACATCATTCTCAGATCTGGAAATGACAATACAGAAATTCACATGGAAACATAAACGGCCATAAATAGCCAAAACAATTATTAGCAAAAGAAACAAAGCAGGAGGTATCACAATTCCACATTTCAAATTTTGCTATAAGGCTACAATAATCAAAACAACCTGTTATTGGTTCAAAAATAGGCATATGGACCAATGGAACAGGATAGAGATCCAGAAGCAAACCCTCAATTTCTCAACCAACTCATCCTTTTTTTTTTTTGAGTTGAAGTCTCTCTCTGTCACTCAGACTGGAGCGCAGTGGCACGCTCCCAGCCACTGCAGTCTAGATCTGCTGGGCTCCGGCGATCCCTCCACCTCAGCCTTCCAAGTAGCTGGAACTACAGGTTGTGCTACCACGCCCGGCTCATTTTTCATTTATTGTAGAGATGAGGTCTCGCCAAGTTTCCCAGGTAGGTCTCAAACCCGTGGGCTCAGGCTATCCACTCACTTTGGCCTCCCAAAGCACGGGATTACAGGCTGAGCTACCGAGCCTGCCTCAACTCATCTTTGAAAAATCCTCCAACAGCAACCACTGGGGAAAGGAGAACCTATTCAGTAAATGATGCTGGGAAAACTGGCTGACCACATGCAGAAGATTAAAACAGGAACCCTACAATCAACACATACAAAGATTGACTCTAAATGGGCCAGGCATGGTGGCTTACACCTATAATCACAGCAATTTGGGAGGTCAAGTAGAAAAGATTGCTTAAGACCACAGGTTGGAGCCCACTCTGAAAAACTTGGTGAGACCTCATCTCTACAGTAATAAAAAAAAAATAGCCATGTGTAGTTGTGCATGCCTGTAGTCTCAGCTACTTGGAAGGCCGAGGAGGAAGAATTCCCTGAGCCCAGTAGGTCAAGGCTGCAGTCACCATGAGTGTGCCACTGCATTCCAGCCTGGGTGACAGAGACTCTGACTCAAAAAAACAATTTAAAAAAAACCTCAAAATGGATCAAAGACCTAAATGTAAAATTTCAAACTATAATATTCTTAGAAAATACAGGAGACACCCTTATGGCAATGGGAACTGGCAACCAATTCCTGATCAAAATCACAACTTCCCATGCCACAGGAGATAAGATAAACAAGTGGGACCTCGTCAAACTGAAGAGCTTCTGCAAAACAAAAGTCTATGAGGAGAGCAAGGAGAACAGCCCACAGAATGGGAAAAAAGATTTGGCAACTGTACATTTACAAAACCCTAACATCCAGGATCTATGAGGAACTCAAATATGCTGAAAGGAAAAAAAATAGAAAAAAATTCCACTCAAAAGTGGGCAGAAAATATGAATGGACACTTCTCAAAAGAAGATATACGGGTGGTCAACAGACACATGAAAAAGTGTTCAGCCTCACTCATCATCAGAGAATGCAAATCAAAACCACATTGAGGTACCACCTAACCCCAGTAAGAATGGCCATCATTAATAAAACAAACAACACTAGATACTGTTGAGGATGTAGAGAAAAAGGAAAGATTCTACACTGCTGGTGGCAATGCAAATTAGCCCAATCTCTTTGGAAAACCGTGTGGTGATTCATGAAAGAATGAGACATTGACCTTCCATATGACCCAGCAATCCCTCTACTGGGAATTTACCTGGAGGAACTCAAATATTTCTACAAAAATGATACCTGCACATGCATGCTTATTGCAGCACTATTCATAGTAGCAAAAACAGAACCAACCGTGCTGCCCATTGAAACGGGAGTGGATAAAACAATGGAAACATATACACAGTGGAATATTATACAGTCATAAAGGACAAACATATGGACCAAGCATCAATGTGGATGGATTTTTGAATTCATCATACTCAGTGATCTATCAAAGAAACAAAGAACAGAGTACCATATGTTTTCATTCATAAGCGGACCTTGAACAATTGACATAATAATATAAGAAAGCAATTTGGCAGTAGTGGGAAACTGCCGGTGGCAGCACACCCCATCAACAAGGGTACCTGAATAATGAACATATATACCTAACCCTGAACTGTACCCCACATCTTTAAAATTCAAAAAGAAAAAAAAAACAAGTGTGAGGCATCATTTCTGGCCTCCTTTATCATTATTTAATTTTTCTTTATGTCTCAAATTTTCCTTGAAATCTACTTTATCTGATATAATGCAACTACCTGTTTTTCTTTGGATTAATACTGGTAGTACTTTCTAAGTTATTATACTATAAATCTGTGTTTTATTACATAGGATGAGTTTTTGGTTTTTTTTTTTTTGGTGGCGTCTCACTCTGTCACACCGGGTGCAGTGCAGTGGCATGATCATGGTCAACACAGCGCTGAGCTGCTGGGCTCCAGTGATCCTTCTGCCTCAGCCTTCCAAATAGCTGGAACTATAGGCATGCACTACCATGCCCAGCTAAGTTTTGATTTATTGTAGAGATGAGGTCATGCCAAGTTGTGCCGGCTGGTCTCGAACCTGCAGGCTCAGGCCTTGGCCTCTCAGATTTCTGGGATTGCAGGTTAAGCCAGGAGAGTTTCTTCTAGAGAGCATATATGTAGTCACATTAGTTAAACTTCGTTGTCAATCTTTGTCTTGAATTGATTATTTTAGACCATTTACATTAAGGTAGTTGTTACGCAGACTTTACTCTGACGTTTTTCTTTATTGTTATCTTGGTGATGATGTCTCACTATGTTGCCCAGGCTTGCCTTGAACTTTTGGGCTCAAGCATTCCTCTTTCTTTTTTTTTTTTGAGTTGGAGTCTCACTCTGTCGCCCAGACTGGAGTGCAGTGGCCGCTCCCGGCCACCGCAGCCTCGACCTGCTGGGCTCCGGCGATCCTTCTGCCTCAGCCTTCCGAGTAGCTGGAATTACAGGCATGTGCTACCATGCCCGGCTGATTTTTTGATTTATTGTAGAGATGAGGTCTTGCTGCCCAGGCGGGTCTCGAACCTGCGGGCTCAGGCAATCCACTCACCTCAGCCTCCCAAAGGCGCAGGATTACAGGCTGAGCCACCAAGCCCGGCTGAAAGTAAACTTTTTAGATCACCTTTCACAAATGGAAAGGTGGCTGGCACTGAAGAGAGTGTGGCATGGCAGGCTGGAAGTCAGGAATATTTAAGGCCTCCAAAGTAAGGCTTTGATTTATGAAGGGGGGTTAGACGTGGAGGAAGTCTGGTCCAAAAGGAACATCCAGAGTTGCATTCTTTGGTTTCCACAGCAGTCTCATGAATCTTGTATCTTGACATTGCCAGGCATCAACGTCGCATGACCTCAGGTGGTGGACCAGGGTTGTCGTGGTTGAGTAATACCTGGAAGTCATAATGGGTGACTGACAACATTATATTTGTATGAATGCCTGGAATATGGGTTATTAGTAAGTCTGGACATAAAGGGTTTTGTGCAATCACTGATATCTATAACCAAAGCATTTTCTCTCTTTTTAATTATTTATTGTAGAAATGAGGTCTTGATTAGTTGCTCAGACTGTTCTCGAATTTGTCAGCTCAGGCCATCCACTCATCTCAGGCAAGCCACTCATCTCTGCCTCCCAAAGTGCTGGGATTACAGGTTGAGCCACAGAGACCAGACAGCCAAAATGTTTTCTAGTTAATGATTATAGTACAAAAGGATGTGTGGCCCATGCAAGCTGTGCTATATTAAACTAGATATTTCCTATGTTTCTAGGGATCCGTCCCTCCAATAACCTTCCTTGTCTCTATGTCTTATGAGGAGGTAGATTGAACTTTCACAAGGAAGGCAATCCTCTTAGGCAGCAATGTCCCAAGAAAATGCTAACCATGCATAGCATTTAAAATGTAGCCATGTTTTTAAAAAGGAAGAAAAACAAGTGAACTTAATTGTAATTATTTACTTAACTCAATATATTCAAAAATTACCATCTTAATATGGAATCAAGAAAAAGTGTTAATAAAGTTTCTTTTGGGAACTATATCTTTGAAAATCACAAAAAAACTACATGATTATCTTGATAATTACATGAATCATATTTGATGCACAAATATAGACTAAAGAGAAAAAATCTACATGACCGGCTAATTTTTTTGATTTTATTATAGAGACGAGTTGCCCAAGCTGGTCTTGAATCCCTGGGTTTGGCAGTCCTCTTGTCCTGGTCTTCCAGAGTGCTGAGATTACAGGCACAGTGTTGGCACAAGTAGGCTTTTAAAGGAAAAGAAGAAGCAGTGCGTAATTGCTTACCAATAATCTACATTAAAATAACATGAGCTGGCCCAGCTCAGTGGCTCAGCCTGTGATCCCGTGCTTTGGAAGGCCCAGGTGAGTGGATTGCCTGAGCCCGCAGGTCCGAGACCTGCCTGGGCAACTTGGCGAGACCTCATCTCTACAATAAAATTTTTTTAAAAAAATTAGCTGGGCATGGTAGCATTCACCTGTAGTTTCAGTTACTGGGAAGGCTGAGGCGGAAGGATCGCCGGAGCCCAGCAGGTCGAGGCTGCGGTGGTCGGGAGTGGCCACTGCACTCCAGTCTGGGCGACAGAGTGAGACTCCAACTCAAAAACAAACAAACAAACAAAAGATAGCATAGACTATTTAAAAAATGTTAGATTGAAAACAGCCAGAGAAAATAATTTGCAGAAGGGGTACCCCATTCCCACTGAAGGCACAAGAAGTCTACAATCAGTGATTGAGGGCCTCATAAAGGATGAATTATTGGAGCCATGTAACCCCCTCTTCTCCCTCTTTAAATGTTTGTTGGGATGCCAGGCTCGGTGGCTCAGCCTGTAATCCCGCGCCTTTGGGAGGCTGAGGTGAGTGGATTACCTGAGCCCGTGGGTTCGAGACCCGCCTGGGCAGGCGAGTCCTCCTCTCTATAATAAATCAAAAATCAGTCGGGCGTGGTAGCTCACGCATGTACTTCCGGCTACTCGGAAGGCTGAGGAGGAAGGATCGCCGGAGCCCAGCAGGCGAGGCTGCGGTGGCCGGGAGAGGCCACTGCACTCTAGTCTGGGCGACAGTGAGACTCCAACTCAAAAAAAAAAAGTTTGTTGGGACCTGTCAGTTAGTACAAGACCTAAGTGCTATAAAGCAGATTGTTCAACCCAAACATCCTGTTAACCCCAACCACTACAGTCTCCTCAGCAAAATTCCCTATGAACATACATGGTGCGGTGAGGTAGACTTAAAAGATGCACTTGGGGTGTCCCCCTTGGCCCCCAAAGTACAACCCCTTTGATCAAATGGGAGAATCCTAAAACCCGGAAACAACAGCAGAACCACTGGGGGTATACCACAGGGCTTCCCCAAAGATCAAATATATTGGGCAAAATTTTGGAACCCTGTCCTGGGGAAATTTCAGCCTAGGGGAAGCCCAATTTAAATACTTTGATGACTTATTAATCTGAGAAGGCAAAGAAGAAATTATTAGAGACTACTGTAGTGTGTCATCTTTTGGGTCAAAAGGGGTGATGAATTTCAGGAATAAACTATAATTGAAGAAAAAGAGACAAATATTCGGCATTTATTTTGGGGGAAAACCAGGCATAAATTCTGAAAGATTCGCTGAATTAAAAAATTTTGGGCCTGCCTAAAACCCAAAAAAGGGAAACTCAAAAAAGTGTTGGGGTGATCTGGCTACTGTGGCTGTGGACCCGGTCTTATGCCCAGAGAAAAAAAATTTTATGTTTAATACTGTGAAAAGAAGAATGTGACTCCTTATGCTGGTCTCCAAAAGAAGAACATGGTATAAAGGAATTAAAAAGTGGGCCTCATTACAACCACAGTCCAGGCTCTTCCATCCCTAGATAAGCCATTTCACTTTTTTTGTCACTGTAAAAAACGTGTGGTCCAGGGATACTTACGCAGTCTTGGGAAGGAAAAGACGCTTATCACCTCTGTCCTCGCCCCATCTCTCGGAGATGGCCTGAATTGTCCGACTGTGGCAGTCGCTGCCCTTTTGGTAGAGGTAAGCAGAAACTGACTTTGGAGGAGTCCTAACAGTCAGTACTCCCCCCCCAAGTCAGGGTTATACTGAATCAGAAAGCCGGGTGATGGCTGACACATTGCCAAATCCTAAAATGAGGCTATGCTGTTAGGAAAGGATGACTTGTTCTTAACAACAGACACTTGTTTTAATCCAGCTAGCTTTTTTTTTTCAGTTTACGACTCATTCCGTCGCCCAGACTGGAGTGCAGGGGCACGCTCATGGTCACCCCACTATCGACCTGCTGGTCTCTGGTGATCATTCTGCCTCAGCCTTCCAAGTAGTTGGAACTACAGGCATGTGCTATGATGTCCAGATAATTTTTGATGTATTGCAGAGACAAGGTCTCGTCAAGTTGCAGGACTGGTCTCAAATCACAGATTCAGGCAATCCACTCGCCTTGGCCTCCCAGAGTGCTGTTAGTACAGGCCGAACCACTGTGCATGGCTTCCTTTCCCGTGTATAAGAAGCTAGCTGGAGCTGGGATTGGTGGCTCAGCCTGTGATCCCGCACCTTTGGGAGGCTGAGGTGAGTGGATTGCCTGAGCCCGCAGGTTCGAGACCTGCCTGGGCAGGCGAGACCTCATCTCTACAATAAATCAAAAAATTAGCCAGGCATGGTAGCACACACCTGTAGTTCCAGTTACTCGGAAGGCTGAGGTGGAAGGATCGCCGGAGCCCAGCAGGTCGAGGCTGCGGTGGCCGGAAGCGGCCCCTGCACTCCAGTCTGGGCAACCGAGTGAGACTCAACTGAAAAAAATAAATAAATAAAGCTAGCTGGGATTCGCTGTGAAATTAGGACCAGAGGAGGCTGCTACTTTGTTCCTAAACTCTGACCTCTGGCAGACAGATGGATTTGTCTGCCATGAGTGCACATTCTGAAAACAGAAATAAGAACATTGGACTTTCCAATAGATTATTAAACACAATGAAACTAAGGAGTAGCCGGGCTCGGTGGCTCAGCCTGTAATCCCATGCCTTGGGAGACTGAGGTGAGTGAATTGCCTGAGCTGGCGGGTTCGAGACCCGCCTGGGCGACTTGGCGAGCCCTCATCTCTACAGTTAATCAAAAAATCAGCTGGGCGTGGTAGCCCGTGCCTGTAGTTCCAGTTACTTGGAAGGCTGGGGCAGAAGGATTGCCGGAGGCCAGCAGGTCGAGGCTGCAGTGGGCAGGAGCGACCAGTGCACTCCAGTGTGGGTGATGGAGTGAGACTCAAACTCAAAAAAAAAAGGAAAGAAACTAAGGAGTAGATCTAGAATAGGAAATCAGGAGGTTGAATTAGTTCTCCGTAATGGGGAGAACCTACATACCACCTAACCCCAGTATGAATGGCCATGATTAATAAAACAAACAACAACAGATGCTGGCAAGGATGTGGAGCACTTCTACACTGCTAGTCAGATTGCAAACTAGTCCAACCTCTTTGGAAGATAGTGTGGCGATTTCTGAAAGAACTAGAAATTGATCTTACATATGACCCAGCAATTCCCCTATTGGGCTAATATTCCGGAGGAACTCAAATCATTCTACAAAACAGATACCTGCACACGTATGTTTGTTGCAGCTCTATTCACAATAGCAAAAACATAGAACCAACTTTGTTGCCCATTGAAGTTGGACTGGATAAAAAAATATGGTACATATATGGTACACAATGGAATATTATGCGGCCATAAAGTTGGACAAACATGTGAACTTCACAGCAACTTGGATGGATTTGGATTCAATCATACTCAGTGATCTGTCACAGGCACAAAGAGCAGAGTTCCATATGTTCTCACTCATAAGTGGACCTTGAACTATTACAATTCTATAAAAAAGTGTTTGGCAGTAATGGGAAACTGTCAGGGGATGGGGCATACCCCATAAAAAGGGTACCTGCATAACCAATGCTTGTATGCCTAACCCTGAATTGTACCCCACATCTTTATAATAAATAATAATAACAATAAAAGAAGCTAGCTGGGGCCAGACTTGGTTGCTCAACCTGAAATCCCAGCACATTGGGAGGCTGAGGCGAGAGGAGTGGCCTGAGCCCAGGGATGTGAGACCAGCCTGGGCAACTTGGCGAGACCTCATCTCTACAATAAACCAAGAAAATTATACGAGCGTAGTGATGCATGCCTGTAGTTCCAGCTACTTTGTATGATGAGGCAGAAGGTCAAGGCTGCAGTGGCTGTGAGTGTGACACTGCTCTCCAACCTGGGCGACAGAGTGAGACTCCAACTCAAAACAAAAAACAAGCCAAAAAACCTTACTTTCTTCTGGGCTGCAATCTTGCTTCATTCCCGTGGCACTGACCCACCTTGCCTCAGTTTACCCATTCCGTTATAAAATCTGAAACTCAAAATAATTGTCAGTATACTGCTTCCATTTGTGAATAACATACCTATATGTGCTGTATGGGCATTATTCATAAATGAATATAATATCATAAACAATGTCAAACGAATGTCACCATTCATAATCCGGTGCTGGTGCAGGGACTCTTAGTTTCAAAATGTTGTATTTAAAAACCTGCTTTTGAGCTGGGCTCAGTGGCTCAGCCTGTAATCCCGCGCCTTTGGGGAGACCTCATGTCTACAATAAATTGTTCGAAAAATCAGCTGGATGTGGTAGCATGTGCCTGTAGTTCCAGAGACTTTGATGGCTGAGATGGAAGGATCGTCTGAGCCCAGCAGGTCAAGGCTGTGGTGGCCATGCCTGGGCAACAGAGTGAGACTGAAATTCAAAAAAAATTTAAATTAGCCCGGCTCGGTGGCTCAGCCTGTAATCCCGCGCCTTTGGGAGGCTGAGGTGAGTGGATTGCCTGAGGCCGCGGGTTCGAGACCCACCTGGGCAACTTGGCGAGACCTCATCTCTACAGTAAATCAAAAAATCAGCCAGGCGTGGTAGCGCATGCCTGTGATTCCACCTACTTGGAAGGCTGAAGGCTGAGGCGGAAGCATCTGCGGAGCCCAGCAGGTCAAGGCTGCGGTGGCCGGGAGCAGCCACTGCACTCCAGCCTGGGCGACAGAGTGAGACTCCAACTCAAAAAAAAAAAAAAAAAAACAAAGAAAGCAGATGGGAGGCAGAGGCAGTGGTCTACCCATGGACACTTCTGCCTGTAGCTCCTACTTTCTCTCAGACATCTTCTCTCCCACCCAGGAGAAATGATGGAGGGAAGAGGGTGTTCCTCTAACTCTGGCTGAAAAGAATGGTTCAGGCCCTTTGCCTCTGAGATCAGGGGAGCAGTATCCCAACTGCACGTTAATGTGGCAGCCATAGACAGCTTGGACCTACTGAGTAGCTGGAAAAAAGATGGGCTAGGTGGAGACATATTGGAAACTCAATATACTGAGATTTTAAGACCAACCCCTTGGGGTTCCCTTCCACTGTGGGAGCTTTACTGTCCTTTCAATGAATCCTAAAATATACATACACATACATATATATGTATATATATATAGTGATTTCTAAAGATATAGTTCCCAATAGAAATTTCATTAATAATTTTTATTGGTTACATATTAAAAGGATAATATTTTGAGTATGTTGGATTAAGTAAATTATCACAATTAATTTCATTTCTTCCTTTTCCTTTTTTGCTACAACATATTAAATGACAAGAAGAATGCCATTTTCTTTTTATCCAACATTGCTGCTAGAGAGGACTGACTCCATTTTTAAAGCTCAGGCTGCTTCATCATAACACCAAAAGCCTGAAAGGTCATAAAATTTAAAACTTAACATAATTGTCTATATGTTGTTTCCATTTGTGAATGACATGTACCTGTACGAGCTGTATAAATATATATATTTTATTTATTTATTTATTTTTTGAGTTGGAGTCTCACTCTGTCACCCAGACTGGAGTGCATGGGGCTCCCGGACTGTAAGCCTCCCGACTTGCTGAGCTCCAGGCGATCCTTCTGCCTCAGCCTTCCAAATAGCCGGAACTACAGGCGAACGCTACCACACCCGACTAATTTTTTGATTTATTGTAGAGATAAGGTCTTGCTAAGTTGCTCAGGCGAATCTCCAACCCCCGGGTTCAGGCAGTCCACTCACCTCAGCCTCTGGATAGAACATTTTAAATGACAGAAGAATGCCATTTTCTTTTTATCCAACATTGCTGCTAGAGAGGACTGACTCCCTTTTTAAAGCTCAGGCTGCCTCGTCATACACTAAAGCCCCTGAAAGGTCATAAAAGTTGAAACTTAACCTAATTGTCTATATATTGTTTCCATTTGTGAATGACATACACCTGTACGAGCTATGTAAATACAGGTATAAATATATTTATCTGATTTTCTTTTTTTTTTGAGTTGGAGCCTCACTCTGTCACCCAGACTGGAGTGCAGTGGCCGCTCCCGGGCACTGCAGCCTCAACTTGCTGGGTTCCAGAGATCCTTCTGCCTCAGCCTTTCAAGTAGCCAGAACTTCAGGCGCCGGCTACCACGCCCAGCTAATTGTTTTTGATTTATTGTAGAGATCAAGTCTCACGAAGTTGCCCAGGAGGGTCTGGAACCCGCGGGCTCAGGCAATTCACTCACTTCGGCCTTCCAAAGCGCGGGATTACAGGCTGAGTCAACGAGCCCGGCCTATATATTTGATTTATTGCAGAGACGAGGGCCCACCCAGTTGTCCAGGCTGGTCTCGAACCCCTGGATTCATGCAATCCTCTCACCTCGGTCTTTCAAAGTACTGGGTTTACAGGCTTGAGCCACCACGCCAGGCCGAGCTGTATAAATAGTATTCATCAATGGATATACTATTACAAACCATGTTATAAGCAAATGGCCTCCGTCCTGACCAGGTGCTGGTGCATGGAAGAATGCCAGCCTCAAAATGCTGCATGCAAAATCCTGATTTTCTTGCCTGTTGCAGCCCCCATTGATCGCTGTTTCTGTTACTCAACGGGGGGGGAGGATGACGGACGTGTAGCCTCACCCAATCAGCGCACGCTGACGTCTGAGCCACTCAATCAGGTGCTAGCCGGAAGTGAGGGGGCGGATTATGGGCTGTGACCGACAGTCTTCCGCGCCTGCGCACAAGTCCGGGTGGGCACCGCTGCTCTGTCGCGCTGTACTGGAGGTCTCGGCGCCCTCTGTCGCGGCCTCTGTCGCCCTGTGGCCTGCAGGTCCTGGAAATCTGTAGCCGGGGACGCCGAGACACTTGGAAGCCGGGAGATGGTGAGTGTGCGGGCGGATGTCCGAGAGGGACGGGGCGGTGGACCCGGATGACCCGGCTACCACGCCCAGCTCATTTTGATTTATTGTAGAAATGAGGTTCGCCAAGTTGCCCGGGCGGGTCTCGAACCCGTGGGCTCAGGCAATCCATTCACCTCAGCCTCCCAAAGCCGCGGGATTACACGCTGAGCCGCCGAGCCTGGCTACTCTGTCCATTTTTTTTTTCTTTTTGAGTTGGAGTCTCACTCTGTCGCCCAGACTGGAGTGCGGTGGCCGGGAGGCTCCGGCGATCCTCCCGCCTCAGCCTTCCGAGTAGCCAGAATTACAGGCATTCGCTACCACGCCCGGCTGATTTTTTTATTTATTGTAGAGATGGGGTCTCGCCGCCCAGGCGGGTCTCGAACCCATGGGCTCAAGCAATCCACTCACCTCAGTCTCCCAAAGGCGCGGGATTACAGGCTGAGCCACCGAGCCCGGCTTACTCTGCCCATTTTTAAATCATGCTATTCAATTTTTGTTGTTGAGTTTTAGGAGTTATTTGTATATTCTGAATTTTAATTTCTATCAAATATCTAAATTGCACCTATTTTTTCTCATTCCCTAGTTGTTTTTATTACTCAATTTTCCTATCATGTTAAGTTGTATTACTTTGACCAGTTAGTCCCAGTTTATATCTCTTTGTGATTATGCTGAGGATGTCATATCTAAGGAAGGATTGTCATGGCCAGGTTCTTAATCTCCATCCCACATTTGATTCTAATGGCTTTATAAACATAGTTTTTACCCTTAAGTATTTAATCATTGTAGATAGTTTCTGTATATAGTACAAGATTATTTATTTATGCATAGCCAGTTTTCCACCACCATTTGTTGAAGTTGAAGTATTTTTCCCATTGCGCATTCTTTTTTTTTTTTTTTTTTTTTTTGAGTTGGAGTCTCACTCTGTTGCCCAGACTGGAGTGCAGTGGCCGCTTCCGGCCACCGCAGCCTCGACCTGCTGGGCTCCGGCGATCCTTCCTCCTCAGCCTTCCAAGTAGCTGGAATTACAGGCATGCGCTACCACGCCCGGCTGATTTTTTGATTTATTGTAGAGATGAGGTCTCGCTGCCCAGGCGGGTCTCGAACCCGCGGGCTCAGGCAATCCACTCACCTCAGCCTCCCAAAGGCGCAGGATTACAGGCTGAGCCACCGAGCCCGGCTTCATTGCGCATTCTTGACAATCTTGTTGAAGATCATTTATTTTTATAAGGGTTTGTTTGGGGTTTTCTGTTTGTTCCATTATTTGTTTTTCTGTATGCCAGTAACTTTGTAATATGTTTTAAAGTCAGGAAGCATGATACCTCTAACTTGTTCTTTGCTAGGGCTGTTTGACCATTAATTATGCCTTGAGGTTCTATATAAATTTTAGGGTTAAATATTTTTGCAATGGAAAGTATCAGTTTAATTTTCATAGGAATTTCAGTGAATTTGTATATTACTGTGGCTAGAGTTGACTTTTTTTTTTTTTTTTTTTTTGAGTTGGAGTCTTACTCGGTCGCCCCTACTGGAGGGCAGTGGCACTCACGGCCACCACAGCATCAAACTACTGGGCTCTGGCTCTCCTTCCACCTCAGTCGTCCAGTTAGCTGGAACTACAGGCACGTGCCTCCGAGCCTGGCTAATGTTTTTGATTTATTGTAGAGAAAAGGTCCCACCAAGTTACCCAGTCTCATCTCAAATCTCTGGGTTCAGGCAGTCCTCCTGTCTCGGCCTTCCAAAGTGCTGTGATTACAATCTTGAGTCACTGCGCCTGGCCTAGAGTTGACATCTTAGTGATATTAAATCTTGTGACTTTTTTTGACTAGGGGTCTCCCTCGAATCCCAGTCTGGAGGGCAGTGGTATGTGCTCATGATCATGGCTCACCACAGCCTCGATATCCCAGCCTCAGGCAATCCTCTCATCATGCCTGGCTAGTTTTTTTGTTTGTTTATTATTTTTTTTGAGTTGGAGTCTCATCCATCACTCAGCCTAGTATATATTTATTCATTTATTTAAATTTGGAGTCTCACTCCATCGCCCAGTCTGAAGTGTAGTGGCACACTCAGGGCCACCCCAGTGTCGACCTGCTGGGCTTTGGCAATCCTTCCACACCCTTCCAAGTAGCCAGAGCTACAGGCACGCACTAACCTGTCTGGCTAGTTTTTTGTGATTTCGATTAGAAAATATAGTTTATATAGAAATTTGAGAGAAAAAGAGGAGATTCACCTCCTCAATGTAGGAGAAAGAGCCAAAGCTTCAGAAACATGATCAGACCATAGGTCAGAGAACACGTGGCCACATCATAGCTTAGCAAGGCAATGGCCTGTCACATGGCCCTTTTTAAAAATTGTTGCCAGGCTCGGTGGCTCAGCCTGTAATCCTGCACCTTTGGGAGGCTGAAGTGAGTGGATTGCCTAAGCCCACAGGTTCGTGACCCGCCCGGGCAACTTGGCGAGACCTCATCTCTACAATAAATAAAAAAATTATCCGGGAATGGTAGTGGGCACCTTTAGTTCCAGCTTCTTGGAAGGCTGAGGTGGAAGGATCGCTGGAGCCCAGCAGGTTGAGGCTGCGGTGGCTGGGAGCGGCCACTGCACTCCAGTCTGGGCGACAGGGTGAGACTCCAACGCAAAAAAAAAAAAATTGTGCTTGTTTGTTTAGAGTTGGAGTCTCTGTTGCCCAGGCTGGAGGGCAATGGCACACACTCAGTCACCGCAGCCTTGACCTACTGGCCTCAGCCTTCCATGTTGTTGGAACTACAAGCGTGAGCTACTATACCCAGCTAATTTTTTGATTTATTGTAGAGATGAGGTCTCATCATGTACCAAGGCTGGTCTCCAACCCCATGGGCTCAGGCAATCCTCTCACCTCAGCCTCCCAAAGTGCTGGAAAGATTAGGGGGCAACCTCTTTGCATCCCCTCCTACTGAGGGATTGGAAGGGATTCAAGGTCTGTGAGGGAGCCATAATGGAATTTGTTGTTACCTAAAGGCAAGTTGTTTCGCAATTATCTTGTTGTGGATAAGGCTTTATTTATTCTGTGTGCACCTAGATGTGTGGGTATCTGAGACACTGTTGCATGTAGCAGGCTGCATCTCTCACAGCCTGCTTTGACTAGGACGCAGAGCTTGTGAGAGAGACCTTGCCTACGCACTTGGGGCCATTAAGCAAGACCTTGCCCTCCCTTGGGCCTTTCCTCAAGGCCCGCTACAGCGCCAGTGCTCATCTGCCCCCATATCACATCCTCTCCCAACATCTCCCCCTTTTTTATTTTCTATTTTTTAATATTGATTTTAATTTTTTAATTTTAATTTTTTTTTTGAGTTGGAGTCTCACTCTGTCGCCCAGACTGGAGTGCAGTGGCCGCTCCCGGCCACCGCAGCCTCAACCTGCTGGACTCTGGCGATCCTTCCGCCTCAGCCTTCCGAGTAGCCAAAACTACAGGCGCGCGCTACCACGCCTGGCTAATCTTTTGAATTATTGTAGAGATGAGGTCTTGCCAAGTTGCCCAGGTGGGTCTCGAACCCACGGGCTCAGGCAATCCACTCACCTCAGCCTCCCAAAGGCGTGGGATGACAGGCTGAGCCACTGAGCCCGGCTTAAAGTTAAAATTTGTACTGTGGTCAGCAGTAATATGTTTATCAGACTGTCCTCCCAACACACGGGTAGCATTGGTAAAGATAGAGACCGACACACCAGCCCAAGTAGCGGGTTGGAGGATGGGCGGGACCAGGAAATAAGTCCCGTAAGGATTTCCCTTGTCCCACCAACCTGACAAGCAACAGTGGCCAGGATGGCCACGATCAAAGCTTGGGGGAAACTTGGCCCCCTAAGTTGCTTACCAACATTGTTCCAAGTATCCAAATTAACTGTCCATTGAGCAGGGAACCAAGGGCATGTTTCCTGCACAAAGCTTAAAAATTCCTCTAACTGAGGATCTTTAACTGGGCAGCCTCTTGTCCAAAGCATAGATTTTAACGCTTGGACATTCCGACTCCTCTCTTGGGAGCCACAATGACCCAAATCCGCTCGTTACCTTCCCTTACTTTTTAGGTGCGGCTCTCTTGGAGCATCTCTTCGCCTGAGATTAGGAATTCTCTCATGCTCAGGTCCCTGTTTGGGCACCAGATGCCACAGCCCGCGTGGCTACCTTGAGGGTCCTGAAAGAGAGCTGCCAGAGGTTAAGAAAGACACAGACACAAAGACATAAAGAAAACCTGAGCCGGGCTCGGTGGCTCAGCCTGCAATCCCGCACCTTTGTGAGGCTGAAGTGAGTGGATTGCCTGAGCCCGCGGGTTCGACACCCGCCTGGGCAACTTGGCGAGACCTCATCTCTACAATAAATAAAAAGCCAGCCAGGCGTGGTAGCATGCACCTGTAGTTCCAGCTACTCGGAAGGCTGAGGCGGAAGGATCGCCGGAGCCCAGCAGGTCGAGGCTGCGGTGGCCGGGAGCGGCCACTGCACTCCAGTCTGGGCGACGGAGTGAGACTCCAACTCCAAAAAAAAAAAACAAAACAGAAAAACTGGGGCCAGGTGGGACACTTTCCTCTGATGGAGGAGAAGTGATCCCAAAGTAGCTCAACATGTTTATTTTATAATCCAGCACAAAGAAAGTTGGAAGGGATTCAAGTTCTGTGAGGGAGCCACAATGGAATTTGTTGTTACCTAATGGCGAGTTGTTTCGCAGTTATCTCGTTGTGCATAAGGCTTTGTTTATGCTATGTGCACCTGGATGTGTGGGCATCTGAGACACTGTTGTGTTAGCAGGCTGCATCTCTCACAACGCACCTGGATGTGTGGGCATCTGAGACACTGTTGCATTAGCAGGCTGCATCTCTCGCAACCTATCTTTGGCTGGGACGCAGAGCTTCCAAGTGAGACTTGCCTATGAGCTTGGGGCCATTGAGACCTTGCCTTCACTTGGGCCTTTCCTCCAGGCCCGCTACAGCGCCAGTGCTCGTCTGTTCCTCACGTCACATCTACTCCCAGCACTCACTGGCAGTGTAGAAGGACTTCCTTTTCTCCACATCGTGCTAGTATCTGTTTCAGTATTATTGATGGTCATTCTTTACTGGGGTTGGGTGATATCTCCGGGTGGTTTTGATTTGCATTTCTCTGATGATTAGTGAGCACTTTTTCACGTGTCCCTATGTCTTATTTTGAGAAGTGTCTATTCATGTCTCTTGCCCTCTTTTTTATTTTTATTTTTTTGTGTTGGACTCTACCTTTGTTGCCCAGACTGGAGTGCAGTGGCCAGTTCCGGCCACCAAAGCCTTGACCTGCTGGGCTCCGGTGATCCTTCCGCCTCAGCCTTCCGAGTAGCTGGAACTACAGGTGCACGCTACCATGCCCAGCTAGTTTTCTATTTATTGTACACATGAGGTCTCGCCAAGTTGCCCAGGAGGGTCTCAAACCCACTGGCTCAGGCAATCCACTCACCTCAGCCTCCCAAAGGCATGGGATTACACGCTGAGCCACCGAGCCTGGCTTACTTTTAATTTTAAATTTTATCTATTTATGCATCTCTTAGGATCCATTAAATTCTATGATCAAGCCGGGCTCGGTGGCTCAGCCTGTAATCCCGCGCCTTTGGGAGGCTGAGGTGAGTGGACTGCCAGAGCCCACGGGTTCGAGACTCGCCTGGGCAGCAAGACCTCATCTCTACAATAAGTCAAAAAAATCAACCGGGCGTTGTAGTGCATGCCTGTAATTCCGGCTACTCGGAAGGCTGAGGCGGAAGGATGGCCAGAGGCCAGCAGGTGGAGGCTATGGTGGCCGGGAGCGGCCACTGCACTCCAGTCTGGGCGACAGAGTGAGACTCCAACTCAAAAAAAAAAAAAATTCTATGATCTATATCATAAGCAGCCTATAGCTGAATAGAAAAATATACACCATTATTCTATTCTCTCTGAAGTATAATCAATAGTCTCTGGAATCAGATTTTTTTTTTTTTTTTTTTTTTTGAGTTGGAGTCTCACTCTGTCGCCCAGACTGCAGTGCAGTGGCCGCTCCAGGCCACCGCAGCCTCAACCTGCTGGGCTCCGGCGATCCTTCCGCCTCAGCCTTCCAAGTAGCTGGAATTACAGGCATGTGCAACCACGCCTGGCTGAATTTTTGATTTATTGTAGAGATGAGGTCTCCCTGCCAAGGCGGGTCTCGAACCCGCGGGCTCAGCTAATCCACTCACCTCAGCCTCCCAAATTCACGGGATTACAGGCTGAACCACTGAACCTGGCTGTCTTTAGATTTTAATGTGAATGAAAATTCAATGTGGAACAAAGATAAAAGATTTGCTTTCAGAATTTTAATTATTTTCGTTCCTATAAGGTCATTTTCTCTTTAGGTAGGCATACATTGGCACATACAAACACAACTTCTTCTTACCTAGCTGTCATACTCTTGAAGTTTTAGAGTGATATATATTTTATTCAGTATAAATAAAACCAAAAGTCTGCATCTGATGTGTACCCTGAGAGAAATACGAGTACATAAAAATGTAAAATGAGATTTTAAAACACTCAGATTACAGAAAGCCATGTATTATGGTTTTACTCTGTGTAATCTTTATTAAAATTCAATAGCTACAAATATATATGTATATATATATATAAACCTTGGGAAAAAATTAGTAAGATATT
>JAPVLO010002956.1:0-16559 GCA_027257055.1 Cephalopachus bancanus | reverse complement strand
CTCGGGCCCCAACGCTCCCTGACTCCTATAGTGTATACGCAGGGACGCTCTGAGAATCAGGGATGAGAGCGTGCACAAAGCCAGCTTAATACAGACTGCCAATGAATAGCAGTGCAGCGCACGCTTGGATAGCCTGTCCCCAGGAAGTCCCACCGTCACCACCAGTTTAACACAGGCTCTCCGTGCTTCTTCAGAAATGAAAACAGCACAGCATTGGTAGTCCTTATTAGGTTTCGATGCCATAGGGCAACACAATTTAGAATTCCCCCCATAAACAAATAATGCTCTCCTGCTCGTCACTGGGAGCACTTATATCACTCTTTGGGGCACTATGTATCGCAGAGTTCTATCCGTGAAACACGGACGTTTCACTCTCGTAAGCAAAGGCCCTCTATGGGACGGAACACAAATCAAGGGGAAAGAGTGAGAATGAGGTATTACAGCAGGCAGCAATGAAGAATACTAGTCATAGCAATGAGATAACACTGCAGCACACATTTGGCACACACTTCACCAAGGAAGATGCCTATTCACTACAGGCCTAGAAGAGGCTATTCCCAACAGCAATCCACAGTGCAATTGTTTTCCCAGGACGGGAAAAAGGGTATAAAGAAACAATAACAAAGAATTCTCTCGGGGCACACACAACGCTTTCCCACCAGTAACTGTGAATGTCTGAGATCACGCATTGTGGCCCAGTGGAGTTGAGCTTTCCTGAATGTGAAAGGCTGACGAGACGCACAGCCAAAGCAGTCACCATGGAGAGCGTAATATACATGAATGGGAACAAGTGACAATCAGGAACTACACCATGCACCAATGCCTTAGAGTACTCAATGCCAGTAAATGACAGGGCAGCACACTTTTCACACAGCATTTTCCAAGGGAGATTCGCATTCAAACAAGCACAAGGAAGGCAGACAGCTTTTTTTCGTCAATGCGATTGGGGAGCAATTGTGTTTCCTACAACACAAAAATTTGAAAAAGAGAAAGATTTCAGAATACACCCAGTGAATTCACCATGTCATGCATTCTTACTCTACTGTGGAGTTCCCATAGCCCACCCTGTGGCACCACTTAGCTGCATTTTCCCCATACGTGACCGATTAAAGTCTTCCTAGGTCAAACAGAAGAACTCTGCAGAGCATAACTGAAAATGAGAAGACGACTGTGAGACTCATGTATTGGAGCATGCACCAAGTTAGAATAACATTGAAAACCCTGAAAGAGTGCAGCACACAGTTCAAGACCCGTCTGCCAAGAAAGATGCACCCTCACAACAAGCCTAACACAGGTCATCTGCGCTTATTCAGTAAGGCAAAAGGGAGAATGACTGCATTTCGCAGCATAGGGAAACGGCAACGGGAGAAACTTCATAGTATTCAAAATGAAAGCAAGTCCTGCTTTTCTACAAGTGAGTGTGTAGCACTCATTTTTCTCAGTGTGTGGCACAATTTACATGCTCATTCCAAAATGTGAAGTATTGACATATCGCTCTGCTATGATAAATCAAGCTGTACCTTGAGAATCATTTATTGCACCGTACACCCAGCAAGAAGAAGACTACAAGCAAATAAAAACCAACGCAGTAGACCTTTGACATGGCGTTCCCAAGCTGATACACACTCACAACGAGGGAGCGAAGCTTGTCAGCTCTTACTCATACATGCCAACGGAGGAGCAACTGCTTTGGATGGAAGAGGAACAGGTAAAATCAAAATAATTGTAGAATTCAATAGGTGAACCAATAATGCTTTCCCAAAAGTAACAGTGAATCGGTCATTTCACTCAGGGTGGCACCATCGTGTTGGCATTCTTATACAGGAAACATTTCATACAGCTCTGCTAGGCATATGCACTCAGTGTAGTATGGTGTACGTTGAAGAGAAACAGGGAGAATCACGTATCACACCAAAGACACAGCCAGTATAATCGTTGTTGCCCCATTCAGTGACGTGCAGTTTTGAGGAATGTCTCCCATGGAAGACTCTTATTTTCCGGAAACGAAACAGAGGCTCTCGGGCCTTGTTGTCAAATGAATCCGCAGAGCCATTGTATTCGGTATTTGATGCCCGTGTAAACAGAGGAAACTTTTCAGCATTCACCGGTGAATGAAGCCTGCTTGGTGACCAATGGCTGTGGAGATCTGGTTCCAGTGAGGGCAGCACGTGAGGTTGCACTCTGGTCACCCCAACGCTCCCTGACTCCTATAGTGTATACGCAGGGACGCTCTGAGAATCAGGGATGAGAGCGTGCACAAAGCCAGCTTAATACAGACTGCCAATGAATAGCAGTGCAGCGCACGCTTGGATAGCCTGTCCCCAGGAAGTCCCACCGTCACCACCAGTTTAACACAGGCTCTCCGTGCTTCTTCAGAAATGAAAACAGCACAGCATTGGTAGTCCTTATTAGGTTTCGATGCCATAGGGCAACACAATTTAGAATTCCCCCCATAAACAAATAATGCTCTCCTGCTCGTCACTGGGGAGCACTTATATCACTCTTTGGGGCACTATGTATCGCAGAGTTCTATCCGTGAAACACGGACGTTTCACTCTCGTAAGCAAAGGCCCTCTATGGGACGGAACACAAATAAAGGGGGAAAGAGTGAGAATGAGGTATTACAGCAGGCAGCAATGAAGAATACTAGTCATAGCAATGAGATAACACTGCAGCACACATTTGGCACACACTTCACCAAGGAAGATGCCTATTCACTACGGGCCCTAGAAGAGGCTATTCCCAACAGCAATCCACAGTGCAATTGTTTTCCCAGGACGGGAAAAAGGGTATAAAGAAACAATAATACAGAATTCTCCCGGGGCACACATAACGCTTTCCCACCAGTAACTGTGAATGTCTGAGATCACGCATTGTGGCCCAGTGGAGTTGAGCTTTCCTGAATGTGAAAGGCTGACGAGACGCACAGCCAAAGCAGTCACCATGGAGAGGTAATATACATGAAGGGGAACAAGTGACGATCAGGAACTAACCATGCACCAATGCCTTAGAGTACTCAATGCCAGTAAATGACGGGGCAGCACACTTTTCACACAGCATTTTCCAAGGGAGATTCGCATTCAAACAAGCACAAGGAAGGCAGACAGCTCTTTTTCGTCAATGCGATTGGAGGAGCAATTGTGTTTCCTACAACACAAAAATTTGAAAAAGAGAAAGATTTCAGAATACCCCCAGTGAATTCACCATGTCATGCATTCTTACTCTACTGTGGAGTTCCCATAGCCCACCCTGTGGCACCACTTAGCTGCATTTTCCCCATACGTGACCGATTAAAGTCTTCCTAGGTCAAACAGAAGAACTCTGCAGAGCATAACTGAAAATGAGAAGACGACTGTGAGACTCATGTATTGGAGCATGCACCAAGTTAGAATAACATTGAAAACCCTGAAAGAGTGCAGCACACAGTTCAAGACCCGTCTGCCAAGAAAGATGCACCCTCACAACAAGCCTAACACAGGTCATCTGCGCTTATTCAGTAAGGCAAAAGGGAGAATGACTGCATTTCGCAGCATAGGGAAACGGCAACGGGAGAAACTTCATAGTATTCAAAATGAAAGCAAGTCCTGCTTTTCTACAAGTGAGTGTGTAGCACTCATTTTTCTCAGTGTGTGGCACAATTTACATGCTCATTCCAAAATGTGAAGTATTGACATATCGCTCTGCTATGATAAATCAAGCTGACCTTGAGAATCATTTATTGCACCGTACACCCAGCAAGAAGAAGACTACAAGCAAAAAAAACCAACGCAGTAGACCTTTGACATGGCGTTCCCAAGCTGATACACACTCACAACGAGGGAGCGAAGCTTGTCAGCTCTTACTCATACATGCCAACGGAGGAGCAACTGCTTTGGATGGAAGAGGAACAGGTAAAATCAAAATAATTGTAGAATTCAATAGGTGAACCAATAATGCTTTCCCAAAAGTAACAGTGAATCGGTCATTTCACTCAGGGTGGCACCATCGTGTTGGCATTCTTATACAGGAAACATTTCATACAGCTCTGCTAGGCATATGCACTCAGTGTAGTATGGTGTACGTTGAAGAGAAACAGGGAGAATCACGTATCACACCAAAGACACAGCCAGTATAATCGTTGTTCCCCATTCAGTGACGTGCAGTTTTGAGGAATGTCTCCCATGGAAGACTTTTATTTTCCGGAAACGAAACAGAGGCTCTGGGGCCTTGTTGCAAATGAACCCGCAGAGCCATTGTATTCGGATTGATGCCCGTTAAACAAGGAAACTTTTCAGCATTCACCGGTGAATGAAGCCTGTTTGGGTCCAATGGCTGTGGAGACCTGGTTCCAGTAGGGCGCACGTAAAGTTGCACTCTGTCACCAAACGTCCCTGACTCTATAGTGTATACCAGGGACGCTCTGAGAATCAGGGATGAGAGCGTGCACAAAGCCAGCTTAATACAGACTGCCAATGAATAGCAGTGCAGCGCACGCTTGGATAGCCTGTCCCCAGGAAGTCCCACCGTCACCACCAGTTTAACACAGGCTCTCCGTGCTTCTTCAGAAATGAAAACGCACAGCATTGGTAGCCCCTATTAGGTTTCGATGCCATAGGGAAAACAATTTAAAATTTTCCCCCCATAAACAAATAATGCTCTCCTGCTCGTCACTGGGGAGCACTTATATCACTCTTGGGGGCACTTGTATCGCAGAGTTCTATCCGTGAAAACGACGTTTCACTCTCGTAAGCAAAGGCCCTCAAAGGGAAAGGAACACAAATCAAGGGGAAAGAGTGAGAATGAGGTATTACAGCAGGCAGCAATGAAGAATACTAGTCATAGCAATGAGATAACACTGCAGCACACTTTTGGGCACACACTTCACCAAGGAAGATGCCTATTCACTACAGCCCTAGAGAGGCTATTCCCAACAGCAATCCACAGTGCAATTGTTTTCCCAGGACAGGAAAAGTATAAAGAAACAATAAAAAGAATTCTCCGGGGCACACAAACGCTTTCCCACCAGTAACTGTGAATGTCTGAGATCACGCATTGTGGCCCAGTGGAGTTGAGCTTTCCTGAATGTGAAAGGCTGACGAGACGCACAGCCAAAGCAGTCACCATGGAGACGTAATATACATGAAGGGGAACAAGTGACAATCAGGAATAACATGCACCAATGCCTTAGGGGACTCAATGCCAGTAAAGACGGGGCAGACACTTTTCACACAGCATTTTCCAAGGGAGATTCGCATTCAAAAAAACACAAGAAGGCAGACAGCTCTTTTCGTAATGCAATTGGGGAGCAATTGTGTTTCCTACAACACAAAAATTTGAAAAAGAGAAAGATTTCAGAATACACCCAGTGAATTCACCATGTCATGCATTCTTACTCTACTGTGGAGTTCCCATAGCCCACCCTGTGGCACCACTAGCTGCACTTTCCCATACGTGACCGATTAAAGTCTTCCTAGGTCAAACAGAAGAACTCTGCAGAGCATAACTGAAAATGAGAAGACGACTGTGAGACTCATGTATTGGAGCATGCACCAAGTTAGAATAACATTGAAAACCCTGAAAGAGTGCAGCACACAGTTAAGACCCGTTTCCAAAAGAAAGATGCACCCTCACAACAAGCCTAACACAGGCCTCTGCGCTTATTCAGAAAGCAAAGGGAGAATGACTGCATTTCGCAGCATAGGGAAACGGCAACGGGAAAACTTCATAGTATTCAAAAGAAAGCAAGTCCTGCTTTTCTACAAGTGAGTGTGTAGCACTCATTTTTCTAAATGTGTGGCACAATTTACATGCTCATTCCAAAATGTGAAGTATTGACATATCGCTCTGCTATGATAAATCAAGCTGACCTTGAGAATCATTTATTCACCGTACACCCAGCAAGAAGAAAACTCCCAGCAAATAAAAACCAACGCAGTAGACCTTTGACATGGCGTTCCCAAGCTGATACACACTCACAACGAGGGAGCAAAGCTTGTCAGCTCTTACTCATACTGCCAACGGAGGAGCAACTGCTTTGGATGGAAGAGGAACAGGTAAAATCAAAAAATTGTAGAATTCAATAGGTGAACCAATAATGTTTTCCCCAAAAGTAACAGTGAATCGGTCATTTCACTCAGGGGGCACCATCGTGTTGGCATTCTTATACAGGAAACATTTCATAAGCTCTGCTAGGCATATGCACTCAGTGTAGTAGGGTGTACGTTGAAGAGAAACGGGAGAATCAGTATCACACCAAAGACACAGCCAGTATAATCGTTGTTCCCCATTCAGTGACGTGCAGTTTTGAGGAATGTCTCCCATGGAAGACTCTTATTTTCCGGAAACGAAACAGAGGCTCTGGGGCCTTGTTGCAAATGAACCGCGAGCCATTGTATTGGGATTGATGCCCTTTAAACAAGGAAACTTTTCAGCATTCCCCGGGTGAATGAAGCCTCTTGGTGACCAATGGCTGTGGAGACCTGGTTCCAGAGGGCGCACGTAAAGTTGCACTCTGTCACCAAACGCTCCCTGACTCTATAGTGTATACCAGGGACGCTCTGAAATCAGGGATGAGAGCGTGCACAAAGCCAGCTTAATACAGACTGCCAATGAATAGCAGTGCAGCGCACGCTTGGATAGCCTGTCCCCAGGAAGTCCCACCGTCACCACCAGTTTAACACAGGCTCTCCGTGCTTCTTCAGAAATGAAAACAGCACAGCATTGGTAGTCCTATTAGGTTTCGATGCCATGGGGAAAACAATTTAGAATTCTCCCCATAAACAAATAATGCTCTCCTGCTCGTCACTGGGGAGCACTTATATCACTCTTGGGGCACTATGTATCGCAGAGTTCTATCCGTGAAACAGGGACGTTTCACTCTCGTAAGCAAAGGCCCTCTAGGGGAGGAACACAAATCAAGGGGAAAGAGTGAGAATGAGGTATTACAGCAGGCAGCAATGAAGAATACTAGTCATAGCAATGAGATAACACTGCAGCACACATTTGGCACACACTTCACCAAGGAAGATGCCTATTCACTACAGCCCTAGAAGAGGCTATTCCCAACAGCAATCCACAGTGCAATTGTTTTCCCAGGACAGGAAAAGGTATAAAGAAACAATAAAAAGAATTCCCCCGGGGGCACACAAACGCTTTCCCACCAGTAACTGTGAATGTCTGAGATCACGCATTGTGGCCCAGTGGAGTTGAGCTTTCCTGAATGTGAAAGGCTGACGAGACGCACAGCCAAAGCAGTCACCATGGAGAGCGTAATATACATGAAGGGAACAAGTGACGATCAGGAACTAACATGCACCAATGCCTTAGAGTACTCAATGCCAGTAAATGACAGGGCAGCACACTTTTCACACAGCATTTTCCAAGGGAGATTCGCATTCAAAACAAGCACAAGGAAGGCAGACAGCTCTTTTTCGTCAATGCGATTGGAGGAGCAATTGTGTTTCCTACAACACAAAAATTTGAAAAAGAGAAAGATTTCAGAATACACCCAGTGAATTCACCATGTCATGCATTCTTACTCTACTGTGGAGTTCCCATAGCCCACCCTGTGGCACCACTTAGCTGCACTTTCCCATACGTGACCGATTAAAGTCTTCCTAGGTCAAACAGAAGAACTCTGCAGAGCATAACTGAAAATGAGAAGACGACTGTGAGACTCATGTATTGGAGCATGCACCAAGTTAGAATAACATTGAAAACCCTGAAAGAGTGCAGCACACAGTTCAAGACCCGTCTGCCAAGAAAGATGCACCCTCACAACAAGCCTAACACAGGTCATCTGCGCTTATTCAGTAAGGAAAAAGGGGAGAATGACTGCATTTCGCAGCATAGGGAAACGGCAACGGGAGAAACTTCATAGTATTCAAAATGAAAGCAAGTCCTGCTTTTCTACAAGTGAGTGTGTAGCACTCATTTTTCTCAGTGTGTGGCACAATTTACATGCTCATTCCAAAATGTGAAGTATTGACATATCGCTCTGCTATGATAAATCAAGCTGTACCTTGAGAATCATTTATTGCACCGTACACCCAGCAAGAAGAAGACTACAAGCAAATAAAAACCAACGCAGTAGACCTTTGACATGGCGTTCCCAAGCTGATACACACTCACAACGAGGGAGCGAAGCTTGTCAGCTCTTACTCATACATGCCAACGGAGGAGCAACTGCTTTGGATGGAAGAGGAACAGGTAAAATCAAAATAATTGTAGAATTCAATAGGTAAACCCAAATAATGCTTTCCCAAAAGTAACAGTGAATCGGTCATTTCACTCAGGGTGGCACCATCGTGTTGGCATTCTTATACAGGAAACATTTCATAAGCTCTGCTAGGCATATGCACTCAGTGTAGTATGGTGTACGTTGAAGAGAAACAGGGAGAATCACGTATCACACCAAAGACACAGCCAGTATAATCGTTGTTGCCCCATTCAGTGACGTGCAGTTTTGAGGAATGTCTCCCATGGAAGACTCTTATTTTCCGGAAACGAAACAGAGGCTCTCGGGCCTTGTTGTCAAATGAATCCGCAGAGCCATTGTATTCGGTATTTGATGCCCGTGTAAACAGAGGAAACTTTTCAGCATTCACCGGTGAATGAAGCCTGCTTGGTGACCAATGGCTGTGGAGATCTGGTTCCAGTGAGGGCAGCACGTGAGGTTGCACTCTGGTCACCCAACGCTCCCTGACTCCTATAGTGTATACGCAGGGACGCTCTGAGAATCAGGGATGAGAGCGTGCACAAAGCCAGCTTAATACAGACTGCCAATGAATAGCAGTGCAGCGCACGCTTGGATAGCCTGTCCCCAGGAAGTCCCACCGTCACCACCAGTTTAACACAGGCTCTCCGTGCTTCTTCAGAAATGAAAACAGCACAGCATTGGTAGTCCTTATTAGGTTTCGATGCCATAGGGCAACACAATTTAGAATTCCCCCCATAAACAAATAATGCTCTCCTGCTCGTCACTGGGGAGCACTTATATCACTTTTTGGGGGCACTATGTATCGCAGAGTTCTATCCGTGAAACACGGACGTTTCACTCTCGTAAGCAAAGGCCCTCTATGGGACGGAACACAAATCAAGGGGAAAGAGTGAGAATGAGGTATTACAGCAGGCAGCAATGAAGAATACTAGTCATAGCAATGAGATAACACTGCAGCACACATTTGGCACACACTTCACCAAGGAAGATGCCTATTCACTACGGGCCCTAGAAGAGGTTTTCCCAACAGCAATCCACAGTGCAATTTTTTTCCCCAGGACAGGAAAAGGTATAAAGAAACAATAATACAGAATTCTCCCGGGCACACATAACGCTTTCCCACCAGTAACTGTGAATGTCTGAGATCACGCATTGTGGCCCAGTGGAGTTGAGCTTTCCTGAATGTGAAAGGCTGACGAGACGCACAGCCAAAGCAGTCACCATGGAGAGCGTAATATACATGAATGGGAACAAGTGACGATCAGGAACTAACCATGCACCAATGCCTTAGAGTACTCAATGCCAGTAAATGACAGGGCAGCACACTTTTCACACAGCATTTTCCAAGGGAGATTCGCATTCCAAACAAGCACAAGGAAGGCAGACAGCTCTTTTTCGTCAATGCGATTGGAGGAGCAATTGTGTTTCCTACAACACAAAAATTTGAAAAAGAGAAAGATTTCAGAATACACCCAGTGAATTCACCATGTCATGCATTCTTACTCTACTGTGGAGTTCCCATAGCCCACCCTGTGGCACCACTTAGCTGCACTTTCCCATACGTGACCGATTAAAGTCTTCCTAGGTCAAACAGAAGAACTCTGCAGAGCATAACTGAAAATGAGAAGACGACTGTGAGACTCATGTATTGGAGCATGCACCAAGTTAGAATAACATTAAAAACCCCTGAAAGAGTGCACAAAAGTTAAAACCCCTTTCCCAAAAAATGCATCACAACAAGCCTAACACAGGTCATCTGCGCTTATTCAGTAAGGCAAAAGGGAGAATGACTGCATTTCGCAGCATAGGGAAACGGCAACGGGAGAAACTTCATAGTATTCAAAATGAAAGCAAGTCCTGCTTTTCTACAAGTGAGTGTGTAGCACTCATTTTTCTCAGTGTGTGGCACAATTTACATGCTCATTCCAAAATGTGAAGTATTGACATATCGCTCTGCTATGATAAATCAAGCTGACCTTGAGAATCATTTATTGCCCGTACACCCAGCAAGAAGAAGACTACAAGCAAATAAAAACCAACGCAGTAGACCTTTGACATGGCGTTCCCAAGCTGATACACACTCACAACGAGGGAGCGAAGCTTGTCAGCTCTTACTCATACATGCCAACGGAGGAGCAACTGCTTTGGATGGAAGAGGAACAGGTAAAATCAAAATAATTGTAGAATTCAATAGGTGAACCAATAATGCTTTCCCAAAAGTAACAGTGAATCGGTCATTTCACTCAGGGTGGCACCATCGTGTTGGCATTCTTATACAGGAAACATTTCATAAGCTCTGCTAGGCATATGCACTCAGTGTAGTATGGTGTACGTTGAAGAGAAACGGGGAGAATCACGTATCACACCAAAGACACAGCCAGTATAATCGTTGTTGCCCCATTCAGTGACGTGCAGTTTTGAGGAATGTCTCCCATGGAAGACTCTTATTTTCCGGAAACGAAACAGAGGCTCTGGGGCCTTGTTGTCAAATGAATCCGCAGAGCCATTGTATTCGGTATTTGATGCCCGTGTAAACAGAGGAAACTTTTCAGCATTCACCGGTGAATGAAGCCTGCTTGGTGACCAATGGCTGTGGAGATCTGGTTCCAGTGAGGGCAGCACGTGGGGTTGCACTCTGGTCACCCAACGCTCCCTGACTCCTATAGTGTATACGCAGGGACGCTCTGAGAATCAGGGATGAGAGCGTGCACAAAGCCAGCTTAATACAGACTGCCAATGAATAGCAGTGCAGCGCACGCTTGGATAGCCTGCCCCCAGGAAGTCCCACCGTCACCACCAGTTTAACACAGGCTCTCCGTGCTTCTTCAGAAATGAAAACAGCACAGCATTGGTAGTCCTTATTAGGTTTCGATGCCATAGGGCAACACAATTTAGAATTCCCCCCATAAACAAATAATGCTCTCCTGCTCGTCACTGGGGAGCACTTATATCACTCTTTGGGGCACTATGTATCGCAGAGTTCTATCCGTGAAACACGGACGTTTCACTCTCGTAAGCAAAGGCCCTCTATGGGACGGAACACAAATAAAGGGGGAAAGAGTGAGAATGAGGTATTACAGCAGGCAGCAATGAAGAATACTAGTCATAGCAATGAGATAACACTGCAGCACACATTTGGCACACACTTCACCAAGGAAGATGCCTATTCACTACAGGCCTAGAAGAGGCATTCCCAACAGCAATCCACAGTGCAATTGTTTTCCCAGGACAGGAAAAGTATAAAGAAACAATAAAAAGAATTCTCCGGGGCACAAAACGCTTTCCCACCAGTAACTGTGAATGTCTGAGATCACGCATTGTGGCCCAGTGGAGTTGAGCTTTCCTGAATGTGAAAGGCTGAGAGACGCACAGCCAAAGCAGTCACCATGGAGACGTAATATACATAAAGGGGGAACAAGTGACAATCAGGAATAACATGCACCAATGCCTTAGGGGACTCAATGCCAGTAAAGACGGGGCAGCACACTTTTCACACAGCATTTTCCAAGGGAGATTCGCATTCAAAAAAACACAAGGAAGGCAGACAGCTCTTTTTCGTCAATGCGATTGGGGAGCAATTGTGTTTCCTACAACACAAAAATTTGAAAAAGAGAAAGATTTCAGAATACACCCAGTGAATTCACCATGTCATGCATTCTTACTCTACTGTGGAGTTCCCATAGCCCACCCTGTGGCACCACTTAGCTGCACTTTCCCATACGTGACCGATTAAAGTCTTCCTAGGTCAAACAGAAGAACTCTGCAGAGCATAACTGAAAATGAGAAGACGACTGTGAGACTCATGTATTGGAGCATGCACCAAGTTAGAATAACATTAAAAACCCCTGAAAGAGTGCAGCACACAGTTCAAGACCCGTCTGCCAAGAAAGATGCACCCTCACAACAAGCCTAACACAGGTCATCTGCGCTTATTCAGTAAGGAAAAAGGGAGAATGACTGCATTTCGCAGCATAGGGAAACGGCAACGGGAGAAACTTCATAGTATTCAAAATGAAAGCAAGTCCTGCTTTTCTACAAGTGAGTGTGTAGCACTCATTTTTCTCATGTGTGGCACAATTTACATGCTCATTCCAAAATGTGAAGTATTGACATATCGCTCTGCTATGATAAATCAAGCTGTACCTTGAGAATCATTTATTGCACCGTACACCCAGCAAGAAGAAGACTACAAGCAAATAAAAACCAACGCAGTAGACCTTTGACATGGCGCCCCCAAAGCTGATACACACTCACAACGAGGGAGCGAAGCTTGTCAGCTCTTACTCATACATGCCAACGGAGGAGCAACTGCTTTGGATGGAAGAGGAACAGGTAAAATCAAAATAATTGTAGAATTCAATAGGTGAACCAATAATGCTTTCCCAAAAGTAACAGTGAATCGGTCATTTCACTCAGGGTGGCACCATCGTGTTGGCATTCTTATACAGGAAACATTTCATACAGCTCTGCTAGGCATATGCACTCAGTGTAGTATGGTGTACGTTGAAGAGAAACGGGGAGAATCACGTATCACACCAAAGACACAGCCAGTATAATCGTTGTTGCCCCATTCAGTGACGTGCAGTTTTGAGGAATGTCTCCCATGGAAGACTCTTATTTTCCGGAAACGAAACAGAGGCTCTGGGGCCTTGTTGCAAATGAACCCGCAGAGCCATTGTATTCGGATTGATGCCCGTTAAACAAGGAAACTTTTCAGCATTCACCGGTGAATGAAGCCTGCTTGGTCCAATGGCTGTGGAGACCTGGTTCCAGTAGGGCGCACGTAAAGTTGCACTCTGTCACCAAACGTCCCTGACTCTATAGTGTATACCAGGGACGCTCTGAGAATCAGGGATGAGAGCGTGCACAAAGCCAGCTTAATACAGACTGCCAATGAATAGCAGTGCAGCGCACGCTTGGATAGCCTGTCCCCAGGAAGTCCCACCGTCACCACCAGTTTAACACAGGCTCTCCGTGCTTCTTCAGAAATGAAAACGCACAGCATTGGTAGCCCCTATTAGGTTTCGATGCCATAGGGAAAAACAATTTAAAATTTTCCCCCCATAAACAAATAATGCTCTCCTGCTCGTCACTGGGGAGCACTTATATCACTCTTGGGGCACTTGTATCGCAGAGTTCTATCCGTGAAACACGACGTTTCACTCTCGTAAGCAAAGGCCCTCTGGGGAAGGAACACAAATCAAGGGGAAAGAGTGAGAATGAGGTATTACAGCAGGCAGCAATGAAGAATACTAGTCATAGCAATGAGATAACACTGCAGCACACATTTGGCACACACTTCACCAAGGAAGATGCCTATTCACTACAGCCTAGAGAGGCTTTTCCCCAACAGCAATCCACAGTGCAATTGTTTTCCCAGGACAGGAAAAGTATAAAGAAACAATAAAAAGAATTCTCCCGGGGCACACAAACGCTTTCCCACCAGTAACTGTGAATGTCTGAGATCACGCATTGTGGCCCAGTGGAGTTGAGCTTTCCTGAATGTGAAAGGCTGAGAGACGCACAGCCAAAGCAGTCACCATGGAGACGTAATATACATGAAGGGAACAAGTGACAATCAGGAATAACATGCACCAATGCCTTAGAGACTCAATGCCAGTAAATGACAGGGCAGCACACTTTTCACACAGCATTTTCCAAGGGAGATTCGCATTCAAACAAGCACAAGGAAGGCAGACAGCTTTTTTTCGTCAATGCGATTGGGGAGCAATTGTGTTTCCTACAACACAAAAATTTGAAAAAGAGAAAGATTTCAGAATACACCCAGTGAATTCACCATGTCATGCATTCTTACTCTACTGTGGAGTTCCCATAGCCCACCCTGTGGCACCACTAGCTGCACTTTCCCATACGTGACCGATTAAAGTCTTCCTAGGTCAAACAGAAGAACTCTGCAGAGCATAACTGAAAATGAGAAGACGACTGTGAGACTCATGTATTGGAGCATGCACCAAGTTAGAATAACATTGAAAACCCTGAAAGAGTGCAGCACACAGTTGAAGACCCGTCTGCCAAGAAAGATGCACCCTCACAACAAGCCTAACACAGGTCATCTGCGCTTATTCAGTAAGGCAAAAGGGAGAATGACTGCATTTCGCAGCATAGGGAAACGGCAACGGGAGAAACTTCATAGTATTCAAAATGAAAGCAAGTCCTGCTTTTCTACAAGTGAGTGTGTAGCACTCATTTTTCTCAGTGTGTGGCACAATTTACATGCTCATTCCAAAATGTGAAGTATTGACATATCGCTCTGCTATGATAAATCAAGCTGTACCTTGAGAATCATTTATTGCACCGTACACCCAGCAAGAAAAAAGACTACAAGCAAATAAAAACCAACGCAGTAGACCTTTGACATGGCGTTTTCCCCAAACTGATACACACTCACAACGAGGGAGCGAAGCCTTTTCAGCTCTTACTCATACATGCCAACGGAGGAGCAACTGCTTTGGATGGAAGAGGAACAGGTAAAATCAAAATAATTGTAGAATTCAATAGGTGAACCAATAATGCTTTCCCAAAAGTAACAGTGAATCGGTCATTTCACTCAGGGTGGCACCATCGTGTTGGCATTCTTATACAGGAAACATTTCATACAGCTCTGCTAGGCATATGCACTCAGTGTAGTATGGTGTACGTTGAAGAGAAACAGGGAGAATCAGGTATCACACCAAAGACACAGCCAGTATAATCGTTGTTGCCCCATTCAGTGACGTGCAGTTTTGAGGAATGTCTCCCATGGAAGACTCTTATTTTCCGGAAACGAAACAGAGGCTCTCGGGCCTTGTTGTCAAATGAATCCGCAGAGCCATTGTATTCGGTTTTTGATGCCCGTGTAAACAGAGGAAACTTTTCAGCATTCACCGGTGAATGAAGCCTGCTTGGTGACCAATGGCTGTGGAGATCTGGTTCCAGTGAGGGCAGCACGTGAGGTTGCACTCTGGTCACCCAACGCCCCCTGACTCCTATAGTGTATACGCAGGGACGCTCTGAGAATCAGGGATGAGAGCGTGCACAAAGCCAGCTTAATACAGACTGCCAATGAATAGCAGTGCAGCGCACGCTTGGATAGCCTGTCCCCAGGAAGTCCCACCGTCACCACCAGTTTAACACAGGCTCTCCGTGCTTCTTCAGAAATGAAAACAGCACAGCATTGGTAGTCCTTATTAGGTTTCGATGCCATAGGGCAACACAATTTAGAATTCCCCCCATAAACAAATAATGCTCTCCTGCTCGTCACTGGGGAGCACTTATATCACTCTTTGGGGCACTATGTATCGCAGAGTTCTATCCGTGAAACACGGACGTTTCACTCTCGTAAGCAAAGGCCCTCTATGGGACGGAACACAAATCAAGGGGAAAGAGTGAGAATGAGGTATTACAGCAGGCAGCAATGAAGAATACTAGTCATAGCAATGAGATAACACTGCAGCACACATTTGGCACACACTTCACCAAGGAAGATGCCTATTCACTACAGGCCTAGAAGAGGCTATTCCCCAAAAGCAATCCACAGTGCAATTGTTTTCCCAGGACAGGAAAAGGTATAAAGAAACAATAATACAGAATTCTCCCGGGGCACACATAACGCTTTCCCACCAGTAACTGTGAATGTCTGAGATCACGCATTGTGGCCCAGTGGAGTTGAGCTTTCCTGAATGTGAAAGGCTGACGAGACGCACAGCCAAAGCAGTCACCATGGAGAGCGTAATATACATGAATGGGAACAAGTGACGATCAGGAACTAACCATGCACCAATGCCTTAGAGTACTCAATGCCAGTAAATGACAGGGCAGCACACTTTTCACACAGCATTTTCCAAGGGAGATTCGCATTCCAAACAAGCACAAGGAAGGCAGACAGCTCTTTTTCGTCAATGCGATTGGAGGAGCAATTGTGTTTCCTACAACACAAAAATTTGAAAAAGAGAAAGATTTCAGAATACACCCAGTGAATTCACCATGTCATGCATTCTTACTCTACTGTGGAGTTCCCATAGCCCACCCTGTGGCACCACTTAGCTGCACTTTCCCATACGTGACCGATTAAAGTCTTCCTAGGTCAAACAGAAGAACTCTGCAGAGCATAACTGAAAATGAGAAGACGACTGTGAGACTCATGTATTGGAGCATGCACCAAGTTAGAATAACATTGAAAACCCCGAAAGAGTGCAGCACACAGTTCAAGACCCGTCTGCCAAGAAAGATGCACCCTCACAACAAGCCTAACACAGGTCATCTGCGCTTATTCAGTAAGGCAAAAGGGAGAATGACTGCATTTCGCAGCATAGGGAAACGGCAACGGGAGAAACTTCATAGTATTCAAAATGAAAGCAAGTCC
>JAPVLO010002955.1:0-27484 GCA_027257055.1 Cephalopachus bancanus | reverse complement strand
GCAAGAAGAAAAAACAATGGAATGGGTAGAAGTAATATATCGTTCTCATGAATTTTAAAAATTATATCTGGAAGTAGAAGCAAAAATTATAATATTATCTGATATAATACTCAATGTATGTAGAAAGAATATTTAAGACATGTATGTGTAAAACCCAAGGAAAGTCAACATACATAAATAGATGTAACATTTCTACATTTCACTCAAGGTGATATAATGTCAAAACCAACACTCTGTGATATATTAAGTATGTATATAGTGATGCCAAAGAGCAACTAATGAAAAATACTATACAAAGTAATATATTTCAAAACTATTATAAAGTCAAAATGAAATTATAAAAAAAATGTTCAAGTAACCCACAAGAAGACAAGAAAAAAGGAACCCAAGGAATGAAAACCAGAATAATGAAATTTTAAAAAATTAAGTCCTAACATATCAGTAATTACTTTGTATGTAAATGATTGAAATGCTCAAATAAACAACAATTAGCACAGTGAATAAAAAATGACTTAACTAGATAGTGAATTTAAAAAATGACTCAATATTAATAGATTATGGAACTCACTTCAAATACAGCAGGCAGATAGATTACCCTGGCTTGATCATTATGCAATGTATATGTGTACTGAAACATCATGTTGTATTTCATAAATATTTAGAATTGTTGTGCCAGTTACAAATTTTCAAAAGGCAACATAGGTAGAATAAAAGTAAAATTGTAGGGAAAATATGTCATTAAAGCACTAATCATTAGAAAGCAGAAATGTTAGGTTATTGATATGTGACCTTTCAATCTTATTATGTAGACCTTAAGCCCTAAAAATTTTCCTTTGAGCACAGCTTTGGCTGTGTCACAGAGATTTTGATAACTTCTTTCATTGTTGCCATTTGTTTTGATAAATTTTTCAATTTTCATCTTGATTTTAGATTTTACCCTAAGATCATTCAGAAGCAGATTATTTAACTTCCATGGTTTTGTTTGGTTTCACAAGTTCTTCTTGGAGTCAATTTCTAGTTTTAATCCACTGTGGTTTAAGATGGTGCTTGATATGATTTCAAATTTTTTTGAATTTGTTGAGATTTGATTTGTGGCCTGTCATATGGCCTATCTTGGAGCATGCCTCATATGATGATGAAAAACATGTATGAGGTGGGACCTTCCAAAATAATGAAATTATTATTTGGAGGCAGGCCTCTTGGAGTACAGGCTTCCTCCACTAGGTAAGTGTTGTAGGAAGTCATCAGTATCACTGTGCCAGCTAGTATTGTTGTGAGAGGCTGTGTTTGGATTCAGTGAGATTTTGGGGGGAGATTCTTTCAACATGTTTGCCCATTTCATAATGAGTGGCTTGCCAGCACACCTGCTCACACTGCCCTGAGTATTCAGCAGTTTTTGATGAAAAAATGACATGATTCCATGCCCACACTCCCTATTACCCGATCTCACCTCAAGCAACTGTTTTTTGTTAACCCAGGTTTTAAAAAAATCCTCAAAGGGAAACATTTGGTCATGTAGAAGAGGTGAATCAGAAAACAGCAGAAGGTATCAGAATTGACAAGTTCAAAACTTTTTTGAGCAGTGGAAAAAAGCATCTCAATAGGTGTATTACAGCAAATGGGGAGTACTTTGAAGATGACTGAAGTTTAAACTTGTAAGGAAAAATATACATTTTTAAATAAATAAATTCCAATTTTGGGGATCCCCTCTCATATATTCTGTAGTTTTTGGATGGAATGTTCTGTAGATGTCTGTTAGTTCCATTTGCTCAAGGATCTAGTTTAACTGCATGTTTCTTTGTTGACTTTCTACCTTGATGATCTGTCTGTTGCTGTCAGTGGAATGTTGAATTCTCCCACTATTATTGTATTACTGTTTAACTTTTTTCGTAGATCTAGTAAAAAACTTTTTTATAAAGCTGGAGATTCTGGTGTAAGGAACACATATATTTTTAAATGTTGTCTTTTCTTTGGATTGACTCCTTTATCATCATATAATAACCATCCTTATCATTTGTATTTTTACTATTGTTAATTTAAAGACTGTTTTAGCTCATCTTTGACAAATTCGCCACCAACAACACTAAGGAGAAGAGAACCTATTCAGTAAATGGTGCTGGAAAACTGGCTGACCACATGCAGAAGATTGAAACAGGGCTTCTACCTATCACCAAACACAAAATTCAACTCTAAATGGATCAAAGACCTAAACATAAAACCTCAACCTATAAGAATCTTAGAAAATGCAGGAATCACTCTTATGGAAAGTGGAATAGGCAACCAATTCCTTATCAAAATCCCAAATTCCCATGCCATAATAGATAATATAGACAAATGGAACCTCATCAAACTGAAAATCTTCTTCACAACAAGGGAAAACATCAAGAGAGTAGGGAGACAATCCACAGAATGGGAAAAAGTTGCTAATTATGTATTTGACAAGGGATTAATATCCAGGATCTGCAATGAACTCAAGTGAGCCACAAGGAAATAAACAACCCTATTAAAAAGTGGAATAGGGTGACCCCTTTTGGGCCCCCTCCTGCTTGGGAGCTCTTCTGTCTTAATAAACTCCTGCTTTCTCACTACCCCCTCCAAAAGTGGAATAAATACGTGAATAGACACTTCTCAAAAGGAGATATTTGAGCAGGCAACAGACACATGAAAAAACTCAGCCTCATTAATCATCAGAGAAATGCAAATTAAAGACACATTGAGATACCACCTGACTCCACTAAGGATGGTCATCGTGCAAAAAAATGAAATCAGTCCTGCTGCTCATCGAAATTGAATTGGATAAAGGAAATGTGGTATATACACATTATGGAGCATTACATCACCATAAAGAAGACACAATTATGGTCTTAGAAGCAAAATGGATGGATCCAGAGTCCATCATATTTAGTGATCTATTACAAAAGCAAATAACTGAATACCACATGCTTTTACTCATAAGTGGTCCTGAACATTTATCACAATGCTACAAAGAAGGGATTGGAAGTTGCTGGACACTGCCAGGGGAGGGTGGGAGGAGGAGGGCACATGGCATCACAAAGGGTACTTAAACCAGGGAAAGTGAAGACCAGTTGAAGGCCCAAACTTTGATTGCACATAGACTACTTATGTACCTAATCCTGACTTGTACCCCACATGTCAATAATAAAGGAAAAAAAAACTTAAACTACTAAATTTCAAGATTTACTATATGACTATAACAGATAACACAGTAGTGTAGGTAATGGTGCAAGAATAGTCAAACTAATGAGACAGATTACAGAATTCAACATCTGACTTAAACATACAATCACCCAATTTATAACAAAAGCTCCACTGCTAGTAAGTGGGGAAAAATGTTTTTTTCAATGAGTTTTGAGAAAAATCTCTCTGTGAATACAATTAACCTTGACTCCTACCTTGGTATGCACAAAATAAACTTGAGGTGGTTCATATACCTAAATATGAAATGTAAATCAACAAGTTTTTTTTTTTTTTTAATTTGAAGAATGTCTTCATAATCTTGGGGTAGGCAAGAATTTTTAAGAAGATGCAAAATCAGTAAACACTAAAAAGAGATAATTTGGACTTTATTGAAATTAAGAGCAACAATAATAAAAAAATTAAAATAATAAAAAAAGAAAGTTGCAGTTTTGGAAAATATATATACAATAATACATACAATAGAGAATTTTGATATAGGAAAAATATATATGTTCTAAATAATTGACAAAAACTTCTGTACAAAAGTCACTGTCCAAATTATCTAGATGTTTATGAAAATGTGCTAAATGTTATTAATTTTCAAAAATGAATATCAAAAATCCCAATAAGACCTCACTAGAGCGGCTAAAAGGAAAAGGACTGATAATACCAAGTGTTGCTGAGGATGTGGAACAACTGGATCTCTGGCTGATGGGATTATAATTGGTACAATTATGTGAGAAAACTACTTGAAAGTTTATAATAAACTATATGTATAATTTATTATATACACCTATATATTGACATAGCAATTCTACTTGGTAATATATCTTAGAAAAATAAGTGCTTTGGTGTCCAACAAAATATATGTACAAGAAATGAATATATATATGTATATATATAAATCATTAATTATCATATTAAGATATGTGTACTTTCCTATATACAGTTATAGCTCAGTAAAAAAAATTATAAAAAATGTAAAAGTAAGCATCTAAACAAAAAAGAAAAAAGAATTATACATTTATTTAACATACAGTCCTGAGTAAGAAAGGATTGTGTTCCTTTTACATTATAAGCAATCTAGATATTCAAGAGGTATTGCAGAGAAGATTTTTGAATGATTAATTGAAATTTTGGACCTTGAGTCCCTTTCAACTTTAATATAATATAGTTTATAAGTGGAATTAGTGGAAGAATGCTAATGGCCCATTAGGGGGGAATATGACCAAATATGCTTGAGAGAACTAAGGGTATATATTGAGGAATTATGGAGAAGAAACTGGAGCCTCATTCATGAGGAAAATGACAAAATAGCTGTTAATAAAGACTTATGGCAACTGCACGCAGAATAATTGGAAACAGGGAAGTTTGAAGGTGGGAAGATCAGTTAAAAAACTATGGCAGATTTTATTCTAGCGTGTAGAACCCTATTTTATCAATTAACACAATCTAAATATAAGCTGTTTGTAAATACTGAGCCACCTCACAGCAGATTGTAGCTGTCAATAATTTTTTCATTTTTTTGTGTGTAAAAATTGGGAAAAATAAAAATATCTATATGTAATAATTTGTGTTTTCAAGAATACACTCTGAAAGGATACACAAAAATCTAATAAGTGTGGTAACCTCTGTGGAAATTGAACAGTTGTTAAAACTGAATGGATGAAGGTTAGTGGTGTTTTTACTACTTGACTTCATATTATAAATATTTATACATGTATTATTTTATTTTTCTAATTTATTAATTTATTTAAATTGATAGATTAAAATTTCGGGTATTTATTATGTAAAACATGATGTTTTGAAGAATATATACATTGTGGAAAGGTTAAATCTAGTCAATTAACATACCTTACCTCACATAATTATTTTTGTGGTGAGAATACTTTCATCTACTCTCTTACTTTTTTCAAGAATACAACATATTATCATTAAGTATAGTCAGTATGCTGTACAGTAGATTAATATAGTTTATTTATTTTTAATTTTATTTTAGATTAAAGCAAGTACATGGATGTTTGTTACATAGACGTATTGTGTAGTGGTGGGGATTGGCTCTCATGGTCCAGTCCCCGGATAGTGAACATTGTGCCCCATAGGTAATTTCTGAATCCTAAACCCCCACTTCCTCTCGTATTGGTGTCCCCAGTGTCTATTTTTCCATATTTGTATCCAATTAGCTCCCATGTATGAGTGAGAACATGTAGTGTTTGGTTTTCTGTTTCTGAGTCAGTTCACTTAAATGATGACTTCCAGCTCCATCCATGTTGCTCCAAAGGTGTTGATTTCATTCTTTTTTATGACTGCTTTGTATTCCATAAAGTATATATACCACATTTTCTTTATCCAGTCAATTGTTGGTGCGCACTTAGGCTGGTTAAATGATTTTGCTATTGTGAATAGTGCTGCAATGAATATACAACTGCAGGTATCTTTTAATATATTGATTTAATTTTATTTGTGTAGATTCCTAGTAGTGGGATTGCTGGGTCAAATGGTAATTCATTTTTTTTTAATTCTTTGAGAAATCTGCATCCTGTTTTCCATAGAGGTACAACTAGTTTACAATCCCACCAACAGTAGATGAATATTCCCTTTTATCTACAACAGCATTGGTGTTTTTTTGTTCTCTGGCTTTCTACTAATAGTCATTCTAATTTGTGTGAGGTGATACCTCAATGTGGTTTTGATTTGCATATCTCTGATGATGAGTAATGTTTAGCCTTTTTAATATTTTTTTTGGACATGTGTGTCTTCTTTTGAGAAGAGTCTATTCATGCCCTTTGCCCAGTTTTTTGGTGTCGTTATTTGTTTTTTGTTGTTGTTGTTGAGTTATTTCAGCTTTTTGTTTTATTTTTTCTCCCATTCATTGGGTTATTTTGTTCACTCTGTTGATTATTTATTTTGCTGTGCAGAAGCTTTTTAGTTTAATTAAGTTTGGTTTGTCTATTTTAGTTTTTGTTGCAATTGATTTTGTGATCTTTGCCACAAATTATTTGTTAGGTGGCTCAGCCTGTAATCCCGTGCTTTGGGAGGCCTAGGTGAGTGGATTGCCTGAGCCCGTGGGTTCAAGACCCGCCTGGGAAACTTGGCGAGACCTCATTTCTACAATAGATTAAAAAATTAGCCAGGCGTGGTAGCACGCACCTGTAGTTCCAGCTACTTGGAAGGCTGAGGCGGAAGGATCACTGGAGCCTAGCGGGTCAAGGCTGTGGTGGCCGGGAGCGGCCACTGCACTCCAGTCTGGATGACAGAGTGAGACTCCAACTCAAAAAAAAAAATTATTTGTTAGGCCAATGTTCAGAAGTGTATTTCTTAAGTTTTCTTCTAGCATTTTTATAGTTTCAGGTCTTACATTTAATTCTTGGATTCATCTTATGTTAATTTTTGGATATGGTGAGAAATAGGGGGCCATTTCATTTTTCTGCATATGGCTAGCCAATTTTCCCGGGACCATGTATTGAACATGGTGTCCTTTTCCCATTATTTTCATTAGATCTATCAAAGATCAGTTTGTTGTCAAAATGTGGATTTATTTCTAGGTTCTCTATTTTGTTCCATTGGTCAATATTTACAGAAGTTTTTTTAAACTTTCTAACTGTATTTTTTATCCTTTGACCAACAATTTTGAACTATGTATTTGTTTTAAACCCATGCAAAAAATTTAAACATGGATGTAAAAGGACTGCTTTCTGTTGTAGTGAAAATTTTTATTTGTATTAGAAACTCTAACCTCAAATCTAGTAGTGTATACTCTTTGACTCAAACATACTCAGACATGCTTAGATCACCCTAGCTCCATTTGTATAAGGGTTTGTGGAATCCCCCGTAAGATTATTCATGATAAGGAAGCATAAAGTTGGAAAGGATTTTCATGCAGAAAGCTTTATGCAACTATGTTAGCCTTACACATTTTTATGTTTAGAGAGAGAAAACAGAAGTAAACCTGGGAGTTCAGTTTGTAGCATACATAACTGTGCTGTCAAACAGTTACCTTTAAAGATATCATCAGCTTGATGATAAAAACAAGTCTTATTTTGGATAAAATTTCTTCACCATCTCCGTCCAACTACCATACCAAGGTATAAATGAAGCAAGTTTATTTTTAAAATAGCTAATATAAATGTAAATTTATTCCCATTTCTTATCTTGTTACATGGTTCTGAAATTACAAAGTGAATTTAATTTGATTTAAATGAAATTTTGCATGTTTGTAGCTTTGAGTAGTGAAACCTGGAAGTAGTAATGTTGTCAATCCATAGATTTTAATTTTGTTTGTAATTTTTTTCTTTTGATCTTGAATTTGACTCGAGAATAAACTAATGTTGCACAAAAGATAGTGTAATCTTTTTGTTAAGTTGTTATCTGTGGTACTGATTCAGCTGCTCACCTAGATAGTTTTGGAGGCATTTACGGAGCTGCTAAAATAATGCATGAAACAAAGACAGGTAGACAGACAGATACAAAATGGGCTCTCAATTTAGTATGTTTCTTTAGAAAATAAAAATCACAAAACAACCTCCCTTTTGATGGCTCTCTCCCACAAAGGTCTTATGAATACTAATGAGAATGGTTAGTTTAGAATAGGAGAGGTCTGCTTTCTATTGTAAAGGAAAATACCTACAGCTTGTTAAAGTAATTTTTCATTGGAATTTCTATTATCTCATTTTAAAATCCATGGTCACAAAAAATTCTAAATGTTATCAAATTTTTGTAGATTTTTTAAATTAATGAAGTCTTCTCTAAAGCTTTTCATATATAACAGAAACTATCAGATAAAAGATTTACTTCCCTGGTGGTGTATATTTTACAAAGTCAAGTTAGGAGTTCACTGTTTCAATTATCAGGTTGATAAACAGTAATAATATTGTGAATCACATGTGTAGATAGCATAATCTCCTAAAATTATAAAATTGCAGAATATCAGGACTGGAAAAGGTATACATTATTATATGATCCCCTTTATGATAAATATTTTCATTTTAAAATAGAAAGAATTTTATAAAGATATAAAGGTTTTCAAGTCCTGAAGGCATTAGTTCATAATACTGTGCAGTGGTATTCAAACATTGAAACAAGGGATTACTTAGTTTTGTCCCTTGCAGGCAAAGAGAAGTATGTGTAGGGGGAGTGGGTGGGAGAGAAAGTAACTGTTACCATATCATGGAAAGAAAAAAAAAAACTCCTGTTCTTTCAGTTTCTGAATAAATTGCAGCCAGAAAAAAAGGAAGTGAGTGAAAGTGCAAAAGGAGGAAAACACAGGGTTTGTCCAGGGAACTGTGAATAACCTGCTTTGATTATAATAATATAGTATTTTTGAAGGTGAATACTCACTAAGAGCATTTTAAGAATTACAGAACAAAGGTGGTTTACAGAAGTGAAATTACTCTGTATTATACTATCAAATCAAATCATGGTAGATAAATGCCATTATACATTTGTTCAAAACCATAGAATGTGCAATACCAACAGCAAGCCCTAATGTAAGCCGTGGACTTTGGGTGATGACAATATGCCAGTTGTAACAATATGGTGGGGGACGTTGATAGTAGGGGAAACTATGCATGTTTGGGGACAGGGAGGGGGAAGGCAAAAAACTTTGTAGCTTCTTTTCAATTCTGTTGTAAATCTAATATTTCTTTAAATAAGTAAAGTCTTTAAAAAAACAAAAGTGGCTGGCTTCATAGACAAAGAGCAGAGGAGCTATGTAAATGTTACCTCTAGCAACACTAAGGTCGAGCAAGTGCTCCATTTCTCACTAATTACTTATTATTTCATAGAAAAGTTAGGTAAATAATGAAAATCTTGGTAAGCTAATTTAAGAAAAACTTTCTAGGTGTGTGGCACTGTGCTCATATTAATTGAGATTTTGTTGGAATGTAAGTAACTGAATATCTGACTAGTAAAAGTTTAAATAAATATAGGTTTACTTTCTTGCAGGCTTTTTGAGTTTTGAGTTGGGGTTTCTGTCACCTAGACTGAAATACTGTGGCATTATCACAACTCATTGCAACCACAAACTCCCAGGCTCAAATGATATTCCCTCCTCAGTCTCCCAATTAACTGAGACTAGACTACAGCAAGTGCCATTACATCTGGGTAAGTTTTTGATTTTTTATAGCAACAAGGCCTCACTATGTTGCTCAGGTTGGTCTTGAACTTTTGGGCTCAAGTGATTGTCCCACCTTGGCCTCCCTAAATGTTGGGTTACAAGTATGAGCCACCATGCTGGATGTTTGCTATTATTCAATCACATAAAAGAAATTAAAAACAGAAGGTTGCTGGTGATGGTTAAGTACTTTAATTTTTCTGTGATTTTGAGAGTTTTTTTTCTTATGTCCATAAAACCACTGCCATGCCTTCAGATATGATGACCACATTCAGGTAGAAAGAATGGGAAAGGGTAAGCCAGAATTGGACTTTTTTATGAGAAAAGAAAACACAAGTTTTTCCTGCTCTACTATCCCTGAACACATACCCAAGCAGACTTCTTAAATCTCATTGTGGAGTAACTGGGACTCATGGCCTTCTAACTACAAGAGAAGCTGGGAAAATATTTGGCTTTCTAGCTTCATGGGCAAGAGACAGCGAAGCAGATGGGACTTGAAAATGACTTTTGAGAAGGTCATTGACAGTGCTATAAGTGTTTAGATGCAGAAGTGGTATAAATGAATAATTGAGGTAGTATCCATTAGTTAATTTGTTGAAGACATGCCAAGAGTGGGATATGGTATAACAACTTGGAAGAATGAAGTAGCTTCGCATGGCTCAGAGCATAGGCTTGAGTTCTTAGATTTAATTCCTTAGTGCAAAACAACCTGAGGCCATGGAATTGAAGAAAGGAGAAAGCAAGGATAATAAAAGAAAGAAGAAAAGAAGGCAGGCAGGAAGAAAGGTAGGAAAATAATAATAATAAAGAAGATTATTGAGGGGGAATCCAAGGTGGCCACCTGGGAGTAGCTGCCTGGCTCCTTTCTCCCAGAGCAGAACAAGGGAGACAATCCCAACTGCCAGTAACTCCAAGCAGCTTGAGCATGATTAGATGACATGTGCGCCCTACATCCCATAGGGACACATATGGAATAAAAAAGAGAGAGAGAAGACAATCAGTTTAGGAACTGAGAGGCCTCACCCCTGCCAGGCACCAGGATTTGCAGTCCTGTCTTGTATGTGAAAGAGGGTGAGTGATCCTGACACACAGTCTTTGACAGTTCCCCTACACTCAGTCGAATATGGGTCTTTAGTCCCATGCAGGAGGAGGCCTGGTTAGGGCACAGTAGCATTCTTCTGGAGCCCATGTGGAACTGGGAACCCACCCAAGCTCAGAACACCAACTGTCAGTCAACCCCTGAGAGAGCACTCCCTGCTGGCAGTGCTGGTACTGGCCAGGAAAGTTCCTCTGCCAGCTGCACTCATTTGGTACCCTCTGATAGTGTCTGTAGGTCAGTCCCTAGACCATAAAAGATCACCTGCCAGCCTCATCTGCTACAAGTGCAGGTGTCATTGTGGAAGGGATTTTGCTGCTCTTATGTTCTAAGTACAGCCTTTGATAAAAAGAGAGAGTTATGAAAGGTACCAGGTAGTCCAGTTTTCTGGTGGAAGCACTTCTGGGCTACAAAAAGCACCACTATTTTGGCAGTGCTGCCACAGGTGCCAGGGGACCCATTCTCCTTCCCAAATACCACAAAGAGTTAACAACTGAGGATCAGAAAACAGTCTGGCTAGCCTGGCTTCAGAAAAACTTTGCAGTGGAAAGTCACTTTGAGTTCTGAGTACTGCATAGCAAGAAGAGTGGAGCTGGAGTAGCTATCCTTCTCTTTCTCCCTGTATGAACCATTTTGAAAGGCAGAAAATGCCCTATGGCATCTAGACCATATCTAACTTCAAAACAACAAAACTAAAAACTAATAATAAAAAGAGAAGAATTGGTCATCACAGATGAGGAAAAAAACAGCAAAACATCTATCCAAACAAAAAACAAACAGCAACAACAACAATACCAAAACATTGGCAATTCCCAAAGTCTTAAAGAGGCACCACCTACCAAAGCAATTCTCAGTTGCCAAACAATGGAATTCATCCAAATGATCTGTAATAGACAAATAATTCAGACAATGGACGGTAAAAATGATTTAAAAAAAAAAGCCATGAGAACTTGGAAGCAAAGATCACCCAGGCAACAAAATCAGTGCAGGAAATAAAAGTTGAGCTGGCCAGTATAAGAAAGGTCCAATCTGAAATCTTGGAAATGAAAAACTTCTTCTTGGAAATTCAAAGCACAATGACAGGCTTAGGGAGCAGATTCAACTAGGCAGAGAAAAAAATCTCAGAACTTGAAGATCAAAATATTGAATGAACTGAACTTGACAAGAACAGTAAGAGCTCAAAATGAATGAGAAAGATTACAAGAGATGTGAGACTATGCAAAGACACTAATTCTATGAATGATTGACATCCCCAAAACAGAAAGGGAAACTGAGAATAGCCGGGTACAACCCTTCCAAGAGGACATCCAAGAAAAATTTACTTAACTTGCTGGAGAGGTAGCCTTCTAAATGCAAAGGATTCAGAGAACCCCTGCAAGGTATTACATGAGAAGACCATGCTAAAGACACAAAGTAATCTATCTCTACAAGGTAAGCATGAAAGAAAAATCTTAAAGATGATTAAAGAGAACAGATAGACCACTTACCAGGAAGACACAGCAGAATTGCAGCAGACTTCTCTGCAAAAACCCTACAAGCCAGAAGGGACTGGAGTCCCACCTTTAACATTCTTTAAGATAAGTAATTGGGTCAAGAATTTCCTACCCCACCAAGCTAGGCTTCATAATTCTTCCTAGACATCCAGTTTCTAAGAGTATGCCAACTTCAAATCAGCTCTTCAGGAGATGCTTAAGAAAGTTCTGAGCACAAAAATGAAATAATTGTTCCACTGATTGCAAAAGTACAGGAAAAAACAGAGTGAACAGAGCATCTGCAAAATCTAAAAAACAAATAGAATTAAAAACAACCTCTGAAGAACATTTTGACAGGAATAAACCATTGCATTTCAATAATTAACTTGAATGTTAATGGACTGAATGAACCACTAAAAAGGTACAGAGTAGGAAAACGGAAAAAAAAACATTATCCTACATTCTGCTGTCTCCAGGAAACCCTTCTAGCTTCAAAGGACATACAGAAACTCTGTGTAAGGGACTGGAGAGAGATCTTCCATGTAAATGAAAAGAAAAAAGAGCAGGGGTATCTATTCTTATATTAGACAAAACAAACTTCAAATCAATAAAAGTTAAAAAGAGCACTGAAGGGCACTACATAATGATAAAAGGCTCAATTTACCAACAAGAAATATCCATCTTAAATATATATACACTCAACACAGGAGCACCTGGATTTATAAAACATTGCTACATTAACTAAGAGAGGACAAAGTATACATACAATCACAATAGAATACTTTAATATCCTGCTAACAGTCATAGAAAGAGTATAAAGTAAAAAAAAACAACAAAGAGATGCAGAACTTGACCAGTTGGACCTAATAGACATCTACTGAACACTCCTCTCAACAACGGCAGAGTATACATTCTACTTATCAGCATATAGATCATACTCCAAAGTTTATCACATTCTTGCTCATAAACCAAGCATGAACAGATTTCAAAAGGTTGAAATAATACCAAGCATTCTTTTTTTTTTTGAGTTGGAGTCTCACTCTGTTACCCAGATGAGAGTGCAGTGTCATGCTCCCGGTCACTGCATCCTCAACCTGCTGGGCTCTGGTGATCCTTCCACCTCAGCCTTCCAAGTAGCTGGAACTACAGGTGCGTGCTACCATGCGCAGCTAATTTTTTGATTTATTGTAGAGATGAGGTCTCACCAAGTTGCTCAGTCGGATCTCGAACCTGCGGCCTCAGGCAATCCACTCACCTCAGCCTCCCAAAGCATGGGATTACAGGCTGAGCTGCCAAGCACTCCTTAAAGTCACAGTGTTATAAAAATAAACATAATCACAAAAAAGAACCCCCCAAAACACACAAGTACATGAAAACTAACAAAAACATGCTGCTGAAATAACTTCTGGGTCAATGCAGAAATCAAGACAGGAATAAAAAGTTTTCTAGAAACAAATGAAAACAAAGACAGCATGTCATGGGATACCATGTAAATGGTGTTGAGAGGAAAGTTCATAACAAGAAGAAATTGAAATTGAAACAGACCAATAACAATCCTGAAAATTGATGCAGTTATAAGAAATCTCCTTGCCAGAAAAAACCCTGGGCCAGATAGTTTCTCAGCTGAATTTACAAGACATAAAAGGAAGAGATGTTACCAATCTTACTGATAGTATTTCAGGCAATTGAGAAAGAAGGAATTCTCCCTCATCCTGATACACCAAACTGGCAACAACCTCACAAGGAAAGAAAATTACAGATCAATTTTCCCAATGAACAATGAAGCAAAAATTCTGAACAAAATTCTAGCAAATCATATCCAACAATACACTTCAAGGATTATTCATCATGAACAAGCAGGCTTCATTCCCAGGATGCAGGGCTTGTTCAACATTCATGAGACCATAAACATAATTCAGAACATTAATAGTGTAAAACCAATAACCACACCATTATCTCATTAGATGCAGAAAAATCATTTGATAAAATCCAGCATCCCTTCTGGATAAAATCCCTCAAACACCTAAGCATCAATGGAACATTCCTTAATAAAATAAGAGCCATCTATGACAAACCTGGAGCCAACATCATGATTAATGGGCAGATTCAGAAGCATTTCCACTAAGAACTGGAATGAGACAAGAATGTCCACTCTTGAGCCTCCTAGTTAAAATAGCACTAGAAGACCTAGCCAGGGCAATCAGGCTAGGAAATTTTAGTTATCCAAATAAGAAAAGAGGAAGTTGTTATCCCTTTTTGTAGACAATATGATTTTATAGCTAGGAAATCCTAGAGAGTCTGTCAAAAACCTCCTCACATTGATAAACAACTTTGGAAAGCTCTACACAATTAATGTGCAAAATACAGTTTCATTTTTATACACCAATAATAAGCAGGCTCAGAACCAAATAAAAAACACATTTCTATTTACAATAGCTACCAAAAATGAAATACCTTGGCAACCCACCTAACCAAAGAAATGAAAGATCTTTACAATGAGAACTACAAAACACTGCTCAAAGAAATAAAAAATGAAACAAATTTTAAAACATCCCATGCTTGTGGATTGGAAAAATTAATACGGTCAACCTGTCAACCAGGTTCAATGTAATTCCTATCAAATTGCCAACATCATTTTTTACAGATCAAGAAAAGACAATACAGAATTTCATATGGAAGAAGAAAAGAGCATGAATACCTAAAACAATCCTCAGCAAAAAGAACAAAGGTGGAGTCATCACATATGAGATAATGCTCAGCCTCATTAATCATTAGATAAATGCAAATAAAAACTACAATGAGATACCACCTAACACTGGTAAGGATGGATATCATTAATAAGTCAAAAAGCAACATGTGCTGATGTAGTTGCAGAGAAAATGGTATGCTTCTACACTGTTGGTGTGAATGTAAGCTAGTTAAAACTTTATGGAAAGCAGTGTGGTGATTTCTCAAAGAACTAAAAATTGAACCTCCATGCAATTCAGCAATCCCTCTCCTGGGAATATATTATGGAAAAACATAAATATCTCTAATGAAAAAGAGACCTGCACATTCGTGTTTATTGCAGCACTATTTACAATAGCAAAAATACTGAACCAACCAAGTTGGACATCAAAATTGGACTGGATAAAGAAAACGTGGTACATATACAAAATGGAATATTATGTAGACATAAAGGAGAACAAAATCTTGGCCTTTAAAGCAATTTGGATGCAGATGGATGCACCATAATACTAACTGAACCATCACAGAAACAAGAAAGTATATACCACATGTTCTCACTTATAAGCAGGCCCTGGTCACTAGTCTCACTATCACATGATTGGGATCAACAGACGCTAGACACTGCTATGGGAGAAAGAGAAGAGGGAGAAAACCATGTATCAACACACTGGGTACCTGCTCCACAATCAGGGAAAGAGAGAGCCAGCAAGAAGCCCAAAGTTAACCTGCATGCAACCAACTTATGTAATAAATCCCTACTTGTACTCTGTAACTATAAAAGATAAAAAAGTGGATATTCCTGAGGTCTATTTCTGGCTGAAGTGCACTGTGCAGGTACCCAAAACCACTGTCACCACTCACCACCCGCCCTTTGGAGCTCTGGTCCCCGCTCTGACTGAGGCACCCAACATAGGACCCCAAGGTTGTGTAAGGGAACAGTATACCTTAAGGAGGTGCTGATCAGCCGGTTTCAGCTCTCAGCTCCAGAAGAGGGAAATCCCAGCTGTGCCACTGATCCTTGGTGCCTGACACTGGAGGCACACCATCACAGCCCATCATAGTGGATTGTTCACAGACCTGGATGGGTGGAGAGAAAGGACAGGTGGAAAGAAAGGATCTTTGAAAGAGGAGTTGCCCACCTCAGCCACTTTCCAGGCAGAGATTTGAATTGCCCCATCTATGAGCAAACTCCACCTTGGTTTCTAAGGTAACGTCACTACACAGGAGAAAAAAGGCCCTCCCCTATGCTGAATCAGATACAGGCAACTCAGTCCTGTTGCAGAACTCTCAGGCAGCAAGCCATGGGAACCAACCCAAGCTTGGAGTAAATCTATCTGCCTGCAATGAAAGCAAAGGGGAGAGGCTAGAGATCAGAGTTGAAGAGACTTTAGACACTCAGGAAAGATTCCAGAGTTAGTCTGGTTTCTTATTTTGATTTTATTGTTTTGAATGTTTTGCTCACTTTTGTTTGCTTTTTGATTTAGACTACCTTTTTGTATTGGGGAAAAACACATTGAAAGCCATGATTTTATTGGACTTTGTGTGATTACTGGTATGCTTTAGGGAATTTTGTTTGTGTGTCTGTTTTTCACTCTTTTCTGGCCTTGTGTCTCTTTTTCATTCATTAGTTGATAGGTATGTCTGTTTTCCCTCTCACACTTCTCTCTCTAACTTCCTCTTGATCCCCCTTCTTCCATTATTTTCCTTTATTGTACCTCCTTTTGTTCCAGGAAGCAAACCTAAACCCCACTGCATGGACAGATTGTAAGGCAGTGGGAAATGGGTTCCATTGTGCCCATACACCCGTTGGTGGATACTGGGATCTGCAGATTCTGAATCACAGCTTCCCCTCAGTTAAACCTCAAAACTGAAAAAAGTACACCCCCCAACCCACACTCCAGTCTCAAAAGTGAACAAAGCCAGAGAACCCTCATAAGGAAGAACAGGAGATTGAACAAAAGAAGTAAAAGCAACCCCACCTTCCTTGAAAACAGAATTAAAGAAGGGGAGGGAAAGGGGAAAAGAGAAAAATCTATACAAATGAAGAAAAACCAAAGAAGAATATGGGTGTCTCCCAGACCCCTGGGACAGCCGACACTGAGAAAACTGACTTTGGAATGCAAACAATGAGGAGACCCCAGAATGACAGGTCTCAAACTACAAACCTAGATATCAAGACGTTAATGGAGAGATTAAAAAGAACTGAGGAGAGACAAGAAGAAAATAGGAAGGAGTTGATAACTGAGATAACAGTAGTAAAGAATACAGTAAATGAAATAAGTAACAAACTGATAAGCATGGAAAGCAGAATCAGCCAAGCAAAAGAAAGAATCTCAGAGCTTGAGGACTAAAATATATACTAACCCACACTGTCAAAAACATAGAAAAGAAGCTTGAAAAGACAGGACAAAATCTTCAAGAGATGAGCAATTACTTCAAGAGACTGAACCTAAGAATAACTGGACTTCCTGAAACAGAGAGACAGAGGCCACCCTGGACAAACATTCCATGAGATTATTGAAGAAAACTTCCTTCATCTCATCAATGATGTGAAAATTCAAACATAAGAGATTCAGAGAACCCCTGCAAGACAACAAATGAGAAGACCAACTCCCAGACACATAATAATTCACCTAAAAAAGTAGGTATAAAAGAAAAAATCCTAAAGGCAGCAAGAGAAAAAGGCCAGATCACCTACCATGCAAGAGTAATTAGAATAGCAGCAGATTTATCTACAGAAACCCTGAAGGCTAAGAGAGCTTGGAACCCTATCTTCAAAGTTCTAAAAGATAAACAATTTCAACCAAGAATAATCTGCCCAGCCAAGCTAAGCTTCATCAGTGAGGGAGAATTAAAATCTTTCCCAGATATCCAATCCCTAAAAACTTACACTGCCACCAGACAACCTCTACAAGAAACACTTAAGTAAGTACTAAACAGGGAGAGACGGCAAGATGGCAACCGCATAGATAGATCCCTGAGATTCTCCAAACGTGAGTTTCCAAAAAGATTATTACTTTTCTTCCTGCACCCCCTCACCCACCTCCACCTGCACTGGTACAAGGTTTGGGGACTTTTGGTCCCACACAGGGCCAGACATCGCTGCCGGACCGGCTGCTCCACTATATGTGATTCCGGCTGGCTGGGGAATTCCAAATCCTGGATCACAGCTCCATCCCCGGCCACAGCGTGGAGACCAGCACCCAGTGTGAAGCTGCCGGTCATGCAGGGAGGCTCTGAGTGCCCGCCCCTTAGAGATACCAGTCCCATTTCTGGCTAAAGTGCCGTGGGAGGGACCCAGAGCCACCACCTGCCCTCTGGAGCTTTGGAGATCGGAAGCCCCTGGCCCACCCTGGCTGAGGCACTCAGTGTGCATGACCACAAGCCTGTGTAAGGGGGCAGAACCCCAAGCTGGCATAAGGTGCCTATCACAGGCTTCCAGCTCCAGAGGAGGAAATGTCCGACCCTGTCCTCCACCCCAGCCGACAGGAGGCACCCCAGATCCAGCGCCCAGCTGTGAAGCTGGTCCCGCCTAGAGACCCACAGGAGCCCCCTAAAAGCAAACCACCACCTCCGCCATTTTCAAAGCATATTTAAATCGCATCACCCCACCCACCTAGCAGAGCCTCCACCTTGGTTGCCACAGTGACGTCATCAACAGGAGACAAAGTCCCTTCCCTATGCTGAATAGTGACTAGTGTCACAGATCTCCTAGGCAACAAGCTAACTGCCTGCAATAGAAAGAGAGGATAGAAGCTGGAGATTAGATCTCAGGAACTTGATTCACTAAGGGATGAGAGAGAAAAATCTACACAAATGAAGAAAACCAAAAGAAGAATATGGGTCTGTCCCAAATTCCTGGGAGGACAGACACTGAGAAAACTGACTTTGGAATGCAAACAACGAAGAGCCCCACCCAGAATGAATGGTCTCAAAATACAACTCTAGACATCAAGACATTAATGGAGAGATTAAAAAGAATTGAAGAGACTCAAGAAGAAACTAGAAAGGAGCTGATATCTGAGATAACAGTAATAAAGAATACTGTGAATGAAATAAACAATAAACTGATAAGCATGGAAAACAGAATTACCCAAGCAGAAGAAAGAATTTCAGAGCTTGAGGACCCAAATATAGAAATAACCCAAACTCTCAAAAACATAGAAAACAAGCTCAAAAAGACAGAAAAAAACTTCAAGAGATAAGTGATTACCTCAAGAGGCCTAACCTAAGAGTAAATGGTCTGCCTGAGGCAGAAAAAGAGAGAGACCACACTGGAACAAACCTTTCATGAGATCATTCAAGAAAACTTCCCTTATCTAATCAATGATGCAAAAACTCAAACACAAGAGATCCAGAGAACCCCTGCAAGACAACAAATGAGAAAACCAACTCCTAGACACATAATAATTCGCCTAAACAAAGTAGGCATAAAAGAAAAAATCCTAAAGGCAGCAAGAGAAAAAAGGTCAGATTACCTACCATGGAAAACCAATTAGAATAGCAGCAGATTTATCTACAGAAACCCTGAAGGCTAGGAGAGCTTGGAGCCCTATCTTCAAAGTCCTAAAAGATAAACAATTTCAACCAAGAATAACCTACCCTGCCAGATTAAGCTTCATCAGCGAGGAAGAATTAAAATCTTTCCCAGATATCCAATCCTAAGAACCTACGCTGCCACCAAACCTCCTCTACATGAAATACTTAAGAAAGTACTAAACACAGAAGAAAAGGGGAAAAAAAGAGCAACATTTTCCACAAGAGTACAGGAAAAAGAATAAAATACATATGAACCAACCCCCAAAACGAAAGACAGTAAACCAAGTGGAACAACAACTCTAAAAGAACTATATGTTAGGGATGAACTCTCACATTTCAATAATTAGCCTAAATGTGAATGGACTAAATGCACCACTGAAAAGCCATAGAATGGCAAAATGGATAAAATATCACCAGACAACAATATACTGCCTTCAAGAGACCCATCTCAATAGAAAGGACATGCACAGACTCAAAGTAAGAGGATGGGAAACAAATTTTCAGGTGAATGGAACACAAAAGAAAGGAGGAGTCGCGATCCTAATTTCAGACAAAATACCATTTAAGCTTTCAAAAATTTAAAAAGATATAGAAGGCCACTACATAATGATAAAAGGCTCACTTCATCAACAAGAAATATCTATTCTAAACATATATGCACCTAATATAGGTGCACCAACTTTTACAAAGCAACTCCTAGGAAAACTAAAGAAAGATATTGATTCTAACACTATCATAACTGGGGGCTTTAATATCCCACTCACAACCCTCGACAGATCATCGGGACAAAAAATCAGCAATGAGATTCGGAACCTCAATGTGACTCTGGACCAAATGGACTTAATTGATATCTACAGAACACTCCATCCAAAGACCAGAGAATACACATTCTACTCATCACTGCACAGGACATATTCCAAGATCGACCACATTCTCGGTCATAAATCAAACATAAGCAAATTTAAAAAGACTGAAATTCTACCATGCACTTTCTTGGGCCACAGTGGAATAAAAATAAACATTGACACCAACAACGTCCCCCAAAACCCACAAAGACATGGACACTAAAGAGCATGATGCTAAACAACTCCTGGATCAATGATGAAATCAAAACAGAGAACCAAAGATACCTGGAAACAAATGAATATGAAGAAACATCTTACCAAAATCTCTGGGACGCCTTAAAAGCTATAGTAAGAGGGGAATTTATATCCCTACAAACACACATGAAGAAATTGGAAGGAGCACAAATTAACAACCTAACAAGCCACCTAAGGAAGCTGGAAAAGCAAGATCACAAAGACCCTAATTTCAGCAGAAGAATCCAGATACCAAAATAAAAGCCTAAATCCAGGAAATAGAAGACAAAAAGACAATACAATAAAATCAATGAAACAAAAAGCTGGTTCTTCGAAAGGATAAACAAGATTGATGGTCCCCTAGCTAGACTGACCAAGAAAAAGAGAGAAAAAAACCCAAATAACCACAATCAGAAACCCAAAAGATGAAGTCACATCTGACCCAGAAGAAATACAAAAGATCATCAGAGACTAGTATGTACACTTGTATGGAAACAAGCTTGAAAACCTCAAGGAAATGGAGGACTTTCTGTCATCACACAACCTGCCTAGGTTGAAACAAGAAGAAATTGAGACCCTAAATAGACCAATAGCAATCAAGGAAATTGACTATGTAATAAGAAAACTACCTACAAAAAAAAAGCCCCGGACCAGATGGCTTTCCAGCAGAATTCTACAAGACATTTAAGGAGGAACTGATTCCAATCCTACTGAAGCTATTTCAGGCGATTGAGAAAGATGGAACCCTCCCCAAATCATTCTATGAAGCTAACATCACATTGATACCCAAGCCAGGTAAAGACCCAACAAACAAAGAGAACTACAGGCCAATATCTTTGATGAACATAGACGCTAAAATTCGCAACAAGATCCTAGCAAAGCACATTCAACAACACATCTCAAAAATCATTCATTATGACCAAGTAGGATTCATCTCTGGGATGCAAGTCTGGTTCAACATTCGTAAAACAATAAATGTAATTAAATACATCAACAGATGTCAAAACAAAAACCACATGATTATATCATTAGATGCAGAAAAAGCTTTTGATAAAATTCAGCACCCCTTCTTGATAAAAACCCTTGAACATCTAGGCATACAGGGAACATACCTCAAAGTAGTAAAAGCCATCTATAAGTAACCCACAGCCAGCATACTCCTAAACGGACAAAAATTGGAACCTTTTCCCCTGAAAACTGGAACCAGACAAGGATGCCCACTCTCACCCTTCCTGTACAATATAGTATTGGAAGTTTTGGCTAGAGCGATCAGAGAAGACAAGGCAATCAGGGGTATCAAAATAGGAAAAGAGGAAGTCAAATTATCTCTCTTTGCAGATGACATGATCATATACCTGGAAAACCCAAGAGAATCTGTCAAAAACCTCCTTACACTGATAAAGGCCTTCGGCAAAGTCTCAGGATATAAAATAAATGTGCAAAAGACAATCGCATTTCTTTACACCAATAATAAACAAACAGAAACCCAAATAAGAAGCACAATTCCATTCAAAATAGCCACACAAAAAAAGAAATACCTTGGCATCTTCCTAACCAGAGACATGAAAGACCTTTACAATGAAAACTACAAAACTCTGCTCAAAGAAATCAAACATGACACAACTGGAAAAATATCCCATGCTCATGGATTTGAAGAATCAACATTGTGAAGATGTCCATCTTACCTAAGGCAATCTACAAATTCAATGCAATACCATCAAATTACCAGTAACATTCTTCTCAGACCAAGAAAAGACAACACAGGTATTCATATGGAAACACAAATGTCCAAGAATAGCCAGAACAATCTTCAGCCAAAAAAACAAAGCAGGTGGTATCATATTACCAGACTTCAAACTTTACTATAAAGCTACAGTCATCAAAACAGCTTGGTATTGGTATAGGAACAGGCATATAGACCAATGGAATAGAATTGAGATTCCAGAGGCAAGACCTCAATTTCTCAACCAATTCATCTTCGACAAAGCCTCCACCACCTACCACTGGGGCGAGGAGAACCTATTCAGCAAATGGTGCTGGGAAAACTGGCTGACCACATGCAGAAGATTGAAACAGGACCCCTATCTATCCCATACACAAAAATTAACTCCAAATGGATCAGGGACCTAAATATAAAACCTCAAACCATAAGAACCTTAGAAAATGAAGGACATAACCTCATGGAAATTGGAACTGGTATCCAATTCCTGAACAAAACTCGAAAGCCACCGGCCATAAGGGATAAGATAGACAAGTGGGATGTCATTAAACTGACAAGCTTCTGCAAAGCCAAAGAAACCATCAAGAGAGCAGGAAGAGAGCTTACAGACTGGGAAAAAGTATTTGCCAATTCCAGGTCTGACAAAGGTTTAACATCCTGGATCTACAAGGAACTCAAACGTGCTGAAAAGAAAAAAACAAACAACCCCGTTATAAAGTGGGCAAAAGATATGAACAGACACTTCACAAAGGAAGACATCTGAGAGCAAACAGACACATGAAGAAATGCTCAACCTCATTAATCATCAGGGAGATGCAAATCAAAACCACACTGAGATACCACCTAACCCCAGTCAGAATGGCAATTATCAACAACTCAAAAAATAACAGCTGCTGGAAAGGGTGTGGTGAAAAGGGAACACTTCTACACTGTTGGTGGTAGTGTTACTAGTGCAACCTCTGTGGAAAGCAGTGTGGCGATTCCTAAAAGCTCTAAATATCAACCTCCCATATGACCCTGCAATCCTCCTACTGGGAATATACCCTGAAGAACTCAAATCACTCTATAAAAAAGATACCTGCGCGTGAATGTTTATTGCAGCATTGTTCACAATAGCAGGAACCTGGAACCAACCACACTGTCCATCAAAAGAGGACTGGATTTAAAAAATGTGGTACATATGCACAATGGAATACTATGCAGTCATAAAAAAGAGCAAAATCATGAATTTTGCAGCAACCTGGATTGAGCTATAGTCTATAGTACTAAGTGACCTCTCAAAGAAACAAAGATCTGAGTACCACATATTCTCACTCATATAGTGGACCTTGATCATCCAATGCATTACTATAAGAAAATGACTGACAGTGTTGGGAAACTATGGGGGGGAGATGGGACTAATGGTAGTAAACATCTGTCTGGAGACGGGGAGACACTAATTATCAACAAGGGGGCCTGAATGAAGCATATTTGTATTCCTAACCCTTGACCGTACCCCACAATATCAAAATAAAAAATATCAAATATAAAAAAAGAAGAAAACAAGTGAATAATAAACAACGGCAAATATATGGACTTTGCAGCAACCTGGATGGATTTGGAGTCTTTCGTACTCAGTGATTTATCACAGAAACAAAGAACAGAGTTCCATATGTTGTCACTCATAAGATGATCTTGAACAATTATTATGCTATAAGAAAGTGATTGACAGTAATGGGAAACTGTTGGGGGTGTGAATTGGCAGTTGAGGGAAACTGCTAGGGGAGGGAGGGACATACTTCATTAACAGGGATACCTGCATGATCAATGTTTGTATACCTAACCCTGAGTTGTACCCCACATCTTTACAATAAAAAATTTTTCAAAAGTTAAAAAAAAAGTACTACACACAGAAGAAAAGGAGAAAAGAACAACTATGTTCTTCACAAGAGTATAGGAAAAAGTTTAAAGCACACACGAATCAATGCCAAAACCAAAAGAAAGACAACAAACAAAGAGAAACAACACCAACTACTCTATAAGAACCTTATGATAGAGATCAACTGTCACATTTCAATAATTAGCCTGAATGTGAATGCATTAAATTCACCACTGAAAAGACATAGAATGGCAAAATGGATAAAATATCACCAGGCAATAATATATTGCCTTCAACAGACCCATCTCGCTAGAAAGGACACTCACAGACTCAAAGTCTAAGAGGATGGGAAACAGATTTTCAGGAAATAGAACATAAAAGAAAGGAGGAGTCATTATCCTAATTTCAGAAAAAACACCATTTAAGCTACCAAAAATTTAAAAAGATACAGAAGGCCACTAAATAATGATAAAACGTTCACTTCATTAACAAGAAATATCTCTCCTAAACATATATGCAACCAATTTTGGAACACCAACTTTCATAAAGCAGCTTCTAGGAAAACTCAAAAAAGATATTAACTCTAACACTATCATAGCTTGGGAATTTAATACCCCACTCACAACCCTAGAAAGATCATCAGGACAAAAAATCAGCAACGAGATCCAGAACCTGAATGTGACTTTTGACCAAATGGACTTAATTGATACCTACAGAACACTCCACCCAATGAACACAGAATATACATGCTACTCATCACAACATGGAGCATACTCTAAGATCAACCACATACTTGACCATAAATCAAGCATAAACAAACTTCAAAAGATTGAAAATTTGTCATGCACCTTCTCGGACCACAGTGCAATAAAAATAAACATCAACACCAACAAGATTCCCCCCAAACCAACAAAGACGTGGACACTAAATAGCACAATGCTAAACAACCCCTGGGTCAATGATGAAATCAAAGCAGATTAAAAGATACCTGGAAACAAATGAAAATGAAGAAACATCTTACCAAAATCTTTGGGATGCCATGAAAGCTGTTGTAAGAGGGGAATTCATATCTCTACAAACGCACATGAAGAAAATGGAAGGATCACAAATTAACAGCCTAACAAGTCACCTTAGGAAGCGGGAAAAAACAAGACCACCAAAACCCTATCTTCATCAGAAGAATCCAGATCACCAAAATAAAAGCTCAAATCTGGGACATAGAAGACAAAAAGTAATACAAAAAATCAATGAATAAAAAAGCTGGTTCTTCGAAAGGATAAACAAGATCAATGGTCCCCTAGCTAGACTGACCAAAAAAAAAAAGAAAAAGCCCAAATAAATACAATCAGAAACACAAAAGGTGAAGTCACATCTGCCCCTGAAGAAATACAAAAAATCATTAGAGACTACTATGTACTACTATGGAAACAAACTGGAAAACCTTAAGGAGATAGAAGACTTTCTGATATCACACAACCTGCCTAGGTTGAAACAAGAAGAAACTGAGACCCTAAATAGACCAATAACAATCAAGGAGTTGACTATGTAATAAGAAAACTACCTAAAAAAAAAAGCCCTTGACCAGATGGCTGTACAGCAGAATTCTACAAGACATTTAAGGAGGAGCTGATACCAATCCTACTGAAAGTATTCCAGGCGATTGAGAAAGATGGAACGCTCCCCAAATCATTTTATGAAGCTAACATCACATTGATACCCAAGCCAAGTAAAGACCCAACAAAGAAAGAGAACTACAGGCGAATATCTTTGAAGAACAAAGATGCCAAAATTCTCAACAAGATCCTAGCAAACCGGATTCAACAACACATCTCAAAAATCATCCATCATGACCAAGTAGGCTTCATCCCTGGGGTGCAAGGCTGGTTCAACATTCGTAAAACCATACATGTAATAAATACATCAACAGATGTCAAAACAAAAACCAGATGATCATATCATTAGATGCAGAAAAAGCTTTTGATAAAATCCAGCACCCCTTTTTTGATGAAAACCCTCCAACATCTAGGCATACATGGAACATTCCTTAAAATAGTAAAAGCCATCTACGAGAAACCCACAGCTAGCAACTCCTAAACAGACAAAAATTGGAACCATTTCCCCTGAAAACTTAAACAAGACAAGGATGCCCACTCTCAACCCTCCTGTACAATATAGTATTGGAAGTCCTGGTTAGAGCAATCAGAAAAGAGCAGGGGATCAGGGGTATCCAAATAGGAAAAGAGTTAGTCAAGTTACCTCTCTTTGCCGACGACATGATTGTGTACCTTGAAAACCCAAGAGAATCTGCCAAAAACCTCCTTGCACTGATAAAAGACTTTGGTAAAGTCTCAGGGATATAAAATAAATGTGCAAAAGACAATTCCATTTCTTTACACCAATTATAAACAAACATAAACCCAAGTAAAAAGCACAATCCCATTCACAATAACCACAAAAAAATTAAATACCTTGGCATCTTCCTAAGCAGAGATGTGAAAGACCTTTACAATGAAAACTACAAAACACTGCTCAAAGAAATCAAAGATGACACAAACAAGTGGAAAAATATCCCATGCTCATGGATTGGAAGAGTCAACTTTGTGAAGATGTCTATCTTACCTAAGGCAATCTACATATTTAATGTACTACCTATCAAATTACCAGCAACATTCTACTCAGAGCTAGAAAAAATAATACAGGAATTCATATGGAAACACAAATGACCAAGAATAGCCAGAACAATCCTCAGCAAAAGAAACAAAGCAGGAGGTATCACATTACCAGAGTTCAAACTTTACTATAAAGCTACAATAATCAAAACATCTTGGTATTGGTAAAGGAACAGGCATATAGACCAATGGAATAGAATTGAGATTCCAGAAGAAAAACCTCAATTTCTCAATCAACTCTTCTTCAACAAAGCCTCCCCCACCTACCACTGGTGATAGGAGAATCTATTCAGTAAATGGTGCTCAGAAAACTGGCTGGCCACATGCAGAAGATTCAAACAAGACCCCTTTCCATCCCCATATGCAAAAAATAACTCTAAATGGATCAGAGACATAAATGTAAAACCTCAAACCATAAGAACCTTGGAAAATGCAGGACACACCCCTATGGAAATTGGAACTGGCATCCAGTTCCTGAACAAACACGAAACGCCCGGGGCCCTAATAGATAAGATATGCATGTGGGACCTCATGCCTATCTGACAAGCTTCTGCAAAGCCAAAGAAACCATCAAGAGAACAGGGAAAAAACCCACACACTGGGAAAAAGTATTTGTCAACTCCATTTCTGACAAAGGCCAAATATCTTGGATCTACAAAGAACTCAAATGTGCTGAAAAGAAAAAAAACAAAGAACCCCATTACAAAGTTGACAAAAGATATTAATAGATACTTGTCAAAAGAAGACATCTGAGCAGGCAACAGACACATGAAGAAATATTCAACCTCACTAATCATCAAGGAGATGCAAATTAAAACTACACTGAGATACCACCTAACTCCAGTCAGAATGGCCTTTATCAATAACTCAAAAAATAACGGATGCTGGAGAGGATGGGGGGAAAAAGGGAACACTTCTACACTGTTGGTGGGAGTGTAAATTAGTGCAACCTCTGTGGAAAGCATTTTTGGCGATTTCCCAAAAGCTCTAAATATCAACCTCCCATATGACCCC
>JAPVLO010002954.1:0-32611 GCA_027257055.1 Cephalopachus bancanus | reverse complement strand
AGTCTGAGTTCATGGACTTTAAAGCTATCAAATATACATCATTTTGGAATGCTAGTTTAGTCCTCGTATTTTTGGAGTTTAACTCTTACACTGCTAATGATGACCCCCTAGAAACGAACTGCATTTAGACACAGATTCTTTTCTGTTTTATTAATAATTAACAAGGACTAAATGGTATTAGGATTTAAGTTTAAAACTAAGCACATTTGCAAATCGTTTAAAGCTCTTCACGTTTTCTCCTAGAGAAGAAATGACAACTCTGTCATCTGTATGTCTTGTTCAGCGCTCATTTCTTTTATAGCCCAGTTTATCCCCCCAAATAAAATATATTCTCTTAGGTTAAGTTGCTATGGTAGCATATTAACAATTACTTGTTATAACCTGGACCTTACTGTTTGTAAAGTCGTTTAAAAGTCAGTTATCTGCGTTATGACTTTGAAATTAAGCTGTGGAGTGATTTTTCTCATTGTCCGAGAGGGAACCTAAAATCCTGATTCATCGGATCATCCTACAGGCAACATATGCATATTTTGATGGGTGATGTGTTTCTCGTTAGTGGCCTGCTTTTCGGACTTTACACCAAATGTTTAGAAAAATCCGTTAATAGTTTTTCAGGAAAAGAAAGTGACTTTATCAGCCTGCATCGGCCATAAGAAGTAGGACTGTGTAGAAAAGACCTGTCATCTTCGGGTATGACTTTGAACTTTTCTTCCCAGCCTTCCGACTCAAGAGTGGCAAGTACTCTTGCAAAATGGGCCGTGTCCAACCTTCTGTCATTGGAAGAATGGAATAAAAATGGTTCCAAGACAGTTCTTCGAAAACAAAGCCCAGAATCGCTTGGCATCGGAAAACAAGCAACAAATGAACGATGGCTTCACGCGCGAGCCCAAGCTCACCACGCGGTCTCCGCTCCGGACTGCGCGTCTCCCGGCGCGTTTGTCGATTGCACCCGTGGTCGGCCGGTCTCTCGCACACGTGGCTTTTGGGCCGCGGCCTGGGATGCCGCTTTCCCGTGCGAGTCCTGCGTGGAAAGGAGGCCCTGGGGTGGGGCGGGGCAGGGGTGGGAGGGACTTTCGTTCACGGGCCAGGCGCCCTCGCCCCCCCACCCAGCCACGCCCCCGCCCGCGACTGGCGTCCGGCCATTGCGCTCCTCGTGGGTCCGCGGCAGCCAATCGGGCGCCATGCTGCGCGTGGGTGCTGCTCGCAGCCCGGCGCTGGGATCGCGGGTCCGCGGTCTCCAGTGCCTCAAACCTGCACGCGGCACCCCCTCCTGCCGGGGAAGTCTGGGGGCGCGGAGGGCCGACACGCGGCTGTGCTCTGCCATGTGCCAGGCACTAGGCCCGGGGCCGCCCCACGCGTTGTGCCACCCCCTGTGCTGTGCCCCCCACGCCCCGTGCCACACCATGCGCCGTGCCATCCAGGCGGCGGGCCACCCCATGTGCTGTGCCACCCGTGGCTGAGAGGTGGGTTGCGGCTGAGCCACGCCGCGAGAGGAAGAGGCAGGGCACAGGGTCCCTGATGCTCCCGCGTCCACGGAGGCATGGAGAGGCGGGGTCGTCATTGAGCAGAGCTGCCCTCCGGGTGGATTACCCCCGGTGCGTGGATCAGGTGCCGCAGCCTGGCCGGGAACACAGTGAGAGGACCGAAGTCCCAGCGTGGCGCCCTCCGTGGAGACGTCGGTGGCGTCCCGCCGTGGCAGCACAGGAGGTGGGGGCTGGCCTGCCCACCCCGCGGGGGACCCGGGGCTGAGTCCTGAGCGACCTTGGGTCCCGCGAGAGCCCTCCCGCGCGTGCATGGACATACACGTGGCACAGCGCATGGCGTCCGTGGAGACGTGGGCACACGCACAGATTTTCAAGCTTCTCCCTAATGTTTTATCAAAATTGGGGGATCCTCTTCCATTAAATTGTGCTTGCATGCTGGGCTCGGTCGCTCAGCCTGTTATCCTACCACTTTGGGAGGCAGAGGCAAGAGGATTGCCTGGGCCCATGGGTTCAAGACCCGCCCGGGCAACTTGGCGAGACCTCCTCTCTGCAATAAATCAAAAGTCAGCCGGGTGTGGTGGCGCGCGCCTGTAGTTCCGGCTAATTGGAGGCCGTGGCGGAAGGATCGCTGGAGCCCAGCAGGTTGAGGCTGTGGTGGCCGGGAGTGACCACTGCAGCCCAGTCTGGGCGACGTGAGACTCCGACTTAAAAAAAAAATGTGCTTGCCCACTCTTATGTGCTGGACGCGTGAAGTTCTCTGTCCTCCCTCATCTCAGCAAGATACTTTGTATGCAAACTATGCATCAAGCAAAACGATGCATCAGTTTGGTTGCAGAAGACAGGCCAGCGAAGATGATCGGTTTTGCCCGTGTCTGTGATTTCAATGACGCGGGGCTGTTTTTGCACGTTGCTTGCTTGCTTTCCTGGCGACGAGGAGCGTGGCAGTCCAGATGGCCAATGTGCACACGACGTGAGCTGCGCTTGCTCAAGTCATTGAGTGCCGCCCGGGAGGGTCCCGATCCCGGAGCCATCTGCCTGTCGATCGTGTGTCACCACCTTGGTGCTCGAGTCTGCCTCTCAGCGTCTCCAGTAGCCTAACCTCTGCCTTTTTTGCTGGAACAGCCTCTCGAGACGGTGCTGGAAAACCTTGATCATCCCAGCCTGCTCTCCACTTCACTATTCTTTTAACTTCTACTTGATTTCTCCCTTGTCGTCGCTGTTCTTAATAGGGTGACTTTGTCGTGGACTTTGTAGTCAGGTTTGAATCTCACCTGGCTACGTGTGAAACTATTTGGCTTTGACACGTTCCTCCATCACCATTTCCTTGCCTATGAGATGGAATTTAATAGTGACCTAGATTGGTTGAAATGAAGACACGAGATAAAATGTAACATCGTAAGTCCTGGCCACTATCCTTATCGTTAACCTACTTTTAGAGTGCAAACTCTCATAGTTGCAAAAAGGCATATTAAGAAGTGAATTGAAACACCACATTCTAGAACTTCACACAGGTCTTTTGGAAGCAATACCTAGTTTTCTTTAAGCACTTCGTTGTGCACGTGAAGTCATACTACAACAGCATATATTGGTGGTACTGATAGTTGCTTTGGAGTTTGTGTTCAGTCCTCGGTGGATCCTGGGTGCAACCTTAGACCCCAAATAACTGGAGAAGAGTTTTTCTTGGTGCCTACCCGTTGCTCCTGGTTACATGTTCCACTGTGACCCGCCTTGAAACCTCACAGTCACATCTGTCATTGTTCCTTGTGGATTCAGCCAGTCCACACACACAGCTCTCCAGGGAGAAAGACTGTAGCGGACGCTACCCGTCATCTCTAGCTCATATTCTAGATACTACATGGGATTTTCCAGGAACCCTGTGTGTTCAGCCATTATTTAATTCCTAATTTATGTGGCTTACTAATTCTGAATCGGAAATAATCTATTATGGTTTTGAAAATATGAGTAGACTTAATATGGCCAATGGAACAGAAGAATGTGATTAATCTGGATTGACTTGAAAATTCAGGGCACATGGTTGCTATAGTTACGATGTCATGTGTTTGTGATGGAGAGAGGTACTTTGTGAAAAATTAGTTTTGTACATTAAGCTACAAATCTGCCAATGGGATGCAAGTCTCTCTCTCTCTGTCTGTCTCTCTCTCTCTCTCTCTCTCTCTCTCTGTGTGTGTGTGTGTGTGTGTGTGTGTGTGTGTGTGTATAGCCTCTGTATGAAAAACACTGAGGTTGAAAAGGGTGTCCTGTTTTGATGGTGGCTCAAAGAAACATATCCTTACACATAGATTGTATGTGAGTCAATTCAGTGGGCTGCTTGGTTGACTCAAACATCTTATTTCCAATTACTTCAAAAGAAGTTTTAACCAAAATCTGTGAAATAACTTAAACTCTTTAGTATACTTTGATTACCAAAGAATAAGAATTTCAGTTTGATTTCACAGTTTTAGTGGATCAGAGTGTGTCCTTAGAAAATTGAACACCCCATTCATCATCTTCTGTTACACAACCTTGAATCATCATTCATGATTTTCACAGTACATTTTGTATATCTTTTTTTAATTTTAAAGATGTGGGGTGCAGTTCATGGTTAGGTACATCCATGGTCGTTGTGCAGGTAAAGTTTGGGTACCCTCGTTGGTGTTGTGTGTCCCCCTTCCTCCCTGGCAGGGTCCCACTACTGCCAATCCCTTTCTTGTAGTATTATGATAAACGTTCAGGGTCCGCTTACGAGTGAGGACATGTGGTACTCAGATCTTTGTTTCTGTGACAAACCACCGAGAATGATGGACTCTAAATCCATCCAGGTTGCTGCGAAGCCCGTAATTTTGCTTTTTCTTCATGGCTGTGTTATATTCCATCGTGTATTTACATTTTACATATTTCTGGTAGGACTTTATAATCATTTACTTCTGTATGATTTGTAGTAATTATTTCCATAGTAAGGAATCCCTGCATGTAACATCACAAATGTATGTAGCATAAAATAGGAACTTTCATTCATAGAAGAAAATGAGTCTTTGCTGTGCGCTTTTCCTTTTATTTGAATTCAGAGTTAACACTACCACAGCATGCAGGCGTGGCCTCGTAGCAGGTGTTTTCCGTGCTCCTACAGACACATAGATGTGTTTCTGGAAAGACAGAAGCTCACATTTTGCAGCGTTGGGAGCCTTGCTGTTTGAAAAACATTTAGTTGATGATGTTCGTTGTTATGCTGAGAGAAATGATTTTAACAAACACTGACAGATCGTTTTGTAGCAGGCCAGCTCTTCAAGTGACTCGTTCAAAAGGATAGTATTTTATAATAGGTGTAAAGTCAGAGGCATTTGGTGAAATATTTGGCCCGTGATTTTCCATGAATAGTTTGTTTACGAAGAGTTCAATTTTCAGGGAAGATGGAAAAACAGTCTGGGGCAGCTAAAGTAATAAAACTGAGTTAATCCCAAATTGACAATCTAAAGCCCTTCAAAATTACTTGTTGCAGTCAAGAAACAATCCCCCTAGTCTGTCATCTCTTTTCAGCTTATAGTAACAATTCTGAGGTGGTTCGTGGAGACTTCCCGTTGCTAGGAAATACCGACATTTACTCGGTTTTGGTACTGCAAGCCATGGTGGTTACCGGGGCCAAGGGGAGGTCTGTCCATGTCTAGTAAGTTCTCTTTGGAGCAGATCTGTCCGGCTTGTGTCTCCTTTTTGCCCCAACACGTTTGTCACTGGACAAAAATGTACACCGAAGGTAGGGCTTGGGCGTGAGGTGTCAGGATTCCTTCAAGTAAAAGTTTCTGCTCAAATGAAAATTTAAAATACAGTTAGTAAAACATGTAAGAAAAAATGGGGCCTTCTCAAATCCTTTGTGAAGCATGTCAATGATAAATATATAAATAAGAGCCAAAGTTTTCATTTTGGGTAATATCTGTGAGTGATACAATTGTTTTCCCTAGAATAGTTTAAATCACATACTAAAAAGGACCCCGCAAAAAACCAGAATTCACTTGTGGTTTGTTCTTACACGTTCAAAGCGCTCTCTGTTTGATGCAACACACCTATCAGTCAAGAGCTTTTTCCACTGCTCAAATCAGTTTTTAAACTCACTGACTTTGATGCCTTTTTGTGCTTCTGCCATTCTTTTTGTCTTGTTTTGTTTTATTTGTTTCACCTCTTCCACATGGGCAAAACATTTCCCTTCGAGGCCTTTTTTCATCCAGAGAAATAACAAAAAGATGCTTGAGGCGAGATCAGGTGAATAGGAAGGGTGGGGCTCCAGTTTGTTGGTCAAAAACTGCTGAACACTCAGCATGGTCATGGCAGGAAAAATCAGTCACCTGTTTGTTACAACTCTGGACATTTCTTTTTCAAATCGTGATGCAACCATCTCAAAACTTCCAGATAAAAATGTCGGTTGATCATTTTATGTGGAGGAACAAATTCCAAGTGTACTACATGGGGACCACCCTCCAAAAGAGAATTCCATTTTTGTTTTTTGGGTTTTGTTTTGTTTGTTTTTGTATTTTTCGATTCCTTCTCCTATGTCTCTTTTATAGATTTTTTTTTAACTTTCCGAAAATGTTATCTTCAAATCTCAATTTGTTACTTGAATAACATTGTTTTCCCCTGAACATTTTTCTACAGTATTTGACTGGGTTGAGATATTATGTGTTTGCGCCCAATCTCTAGCCTTACAGAGCTTGTTCTCTCGGGAAAGGCAGATACTTGGGCAATCGTGATGGCTTATACCGAGTTCAGTGCTCTGGGAGTGCAGGGGGAAACCCTCCTTTATCCATGGTGCAGGGTTGGGAAGGTGCTATCATGGAAGGTCTCCCAGTGGAGGTGACTCAAAGGTACACACATCAGTCAGGCAGAGAGCAAGGCTTGAGTGGCTGGGGGACCACCAGCATCTGCAAAAGCTTGACTGTGAGAGATGGGAACACCATCGCTAAGTGACAGAAGTTCAATCTGGCTGGAGTAGAGAGGAATTACACACTCTTATTATGGAAGCAATATTTGTTCGTTGTGTAAAAATTGAAAAATACAGGAAAAGAGAAAATATGCCATGGCTTGCTTCAAGCCTCAGAGTTCATTGCTGGGTACATTTGTTGCATTTTTCTCATGCCCTACATGGGTATTCATAGAACAGCACATTCGATGTGATCCCATTTGGCTTAGACCGTAGATATGTGTACAGGCATAAAATGCATTTACATATACACGTGTGAAAACGCACCAAGTCAAGTTGGGATCATGCTAACATGTTGTTACCTGCTTTTTTCACATTACAATATACTTAAGCATTTTTAACGTCCTTGGATGCAATCATATTTTAAGTAAGCAATTATGAGTTGCAGCATTTCATTTCTGTGATAAAAAAAAAATTCTTGATCAGGTGTGGTGGCTCAAGCCTGTCATCCCAGCACTGTGGGAGGCCGAGGTGAGAGGATTGCCAGAGCCAGGAGTTCAAGACCAGCATGGGCAATGTGGCAAGACCTTGTCTCTACAGTAAATCAAAAAATTAGCCAGGCGTGGTAGCGTGGGTCTGTAGTTCCAGCTACTTGGAAGACTGAGGCGGAAGGCTCGCCGGAGCCCAGCAGGTCAAGGCTGTGGTGGCCATGTGTGTGCCACTGCACTCCAGACTGGGCAACAGAGTGAGACTCCAACTCAAAAACAGAAAAGAACAATTCTTATAACTAACCATCTTGATGCTTCTCTGCAGGAAGAATGTTTCTTGAACCTGGAGGCTCCTATATCAAGAGTATGTGGGTATGACACTCCATTTCCTCACATTTTTGAGCCATTCTACATCCCAGACAAATGGAAGTGTTACGATGCCCTTCGAAAGATGATCAACTATTGACCGTTTAGGTAGGTACGCCCTGCATTTGGAGAGAGCTCATATGTGCCCCTGACATGAATAGACCGTTAACCAAGGAGCAGCAGTCATCGGTGTGTTGTATTTTGGGAAAAGACAACTTTCAGAGCAAAATGTGTACCTCAGAAAACAATTCAAAGTTACAGCCATATGCTTATGTGTAACGGAAACATTATCAGGCATATACATGGTGTGATTTCTAGAAAACAGATGCAGACATGTGTTAACATTGAAAGATCACCAGGCGAAGATGCCCCTCTACCATGGTTTAGATTGCAAATATGCTTTATGCCACTGTTGATCAATTTCTACCTTTATTTCTGTATATTTTTGTCAACTGTTTAAACTGTACATAAATAGGGGCAATTTCTATTATTTGAAAATAGCCCTTCAGGCACTGTAATTTGGGCTCTAGTTATTTATACAGTAATCCGTAATATTCTGAAATCTGCCTTGATATTATCTAAAAAGTAGATTCGCTGAGCATGAGATCTCTTTATTGTCTATAAGTGAAAATTTTGCTGAAAAAGCCCCCAGAGCCCAGCACCACTGCCATTTCCAGAACCTTTTTTGGCAAGTGAATGCTTTTTAAGTAGTGGGTGTTAAGTGATATTTATTCATTATTATTTTCTAAGTCACGCTTATCAGCCCCTTTAGCAGTGTCACTCCAAAAAAAATGAATAACAGTAAAAATTATTAAGTTCGTTTTTCAGAATTCAGTATAAAAGTTCCTATCACTGACTCATGGATTTTGAAATGTTTCAAAATGAGAAGATAGAATTAGATTTTAATATCTAGGATGTCCAAAAATTAATAATACATCTTGAAGAACCATGACTTTTCAAAGGAAAAAAAAGGGGAATTCGCTCTCTATAATAACACCTTCTATACATTTGAAGGTCAGAAATGCTATGATTTGAAGGTCAGAAATGCTATGATTCGTGACTTCCATGTATGGGTAGTGAAGCTAGTTTACCTAAGATCAGAGAGAAATGTCTTTGTATTTGTGCAATAGGGAAAATAACACTGCCCACTGGTCACATGCTACCATGATCCCACATTTTTTGTAGTTCTGTTCTAGTTGTCGACATTGTTCTAACTGTAAGTCAGGTCTATCAATCCCCACACTTCTGGAATTCTCTCAGACACGCAAGTGTAGGTGCTCTGTTTCTGTTGTCTTCTCCTTCATGTCTGTGAAAGCAACTTGTTTCTCCAGTAACTCACACTCTAGACTGGCGAGAGGACTTCCTCACTTCCGTTGTCTGTGTGGTTCCCTTCCTGGGACCAGCCATAGTGGAGGGTCAAGGTGAAAGTGGCGGCCACATGCCTTGTTGCTCTTTTTAAAGTAATACGTAGATGCTGGTTTTAAATTTGGATTATAGATTTCTTTTTTTTTAAAGTTAAGTCAAGTTTCTTTTTATATATATATTTATTTTTAAGCATAAGAAAAATATTTAAACCTATACTGAGAAATATGATGAGAGAAGAGTTTTTCATGCTAAAAGTTAAATATGATATTAAAGAAAGTCAGTCATGCATGCCATTGAGAATGTCTGTTTCTTTTACAGAACTATGGAAGATTCTGACTAGATACGGAAATATTTTTCTGATTTTTTTTTTTTTTTTTTGTATTTCTGAGGACTTAGCCTCTTCTCAAAACTGGAGTTTTTATGAAATGAACTATCATGGATATTGGCTGAAAAGTTATAAATGAATGATTATGTTGTAACATGTATGAATTGACGGTTTCATTATGAGTCTTTCAGATTAACTTCTTAAAATGCTCTACCACAGCAGACTTATAAATTGTTTAATTAGATCTGTAAATATCACGTGCAGGATAGTATCCAATAAAGCAAAATCAGACGGTCTTCAGGTTGTGTGTGTTCTTTTTTCCATGAGTCAAAAGGATTTTTATCCCACAGCAATAGATTGTTAACTTGTTAATTAAGTCTGAATTAAAGTGAAATATTGACTATAGAAATGGTGGCTTTTCAACTTTGGTGGGTCTGGTTTCGTTTTCTGTGGCCAAGATGGTCGCCTGCTGACAGAGCTTTTAGAATGTTTTTCCTCGTTCTTCTCTCTGACTGCAGCGAGGTGAACTCTCTTCTCACAACTCACTTCACCAGAGTGTGGCAGGGGCAAATCCTTCCTGCTTCCTCCTTCCCTAGATGGACTGCATGAGCCTGTCTGTCATAAACTGGCCACGTTCTAGCTGCTGTGATAGGTTTTTTTGCTGTGATGTCGCAAAACAAATATTTTTTCCCTTTACTGTGTGGATAAGAAGAAAAACAACGTTAGCAACAACAAGGGGCTGTGACAGGAGGAAGCATCCCTGAGGGGACCTTGCCAGTCCCTCTTGTGTCTTACTCAGCTACATCTGGCCTTCACCGTCGTTGCAGACAGCCTTGAAAGCCCAAGGAATATCCTCCGGGGCCCTGTCAACAGCCCACCTCCCCTCCTGCAGTCCCAGAGGAGCTTTCTCTCTAAGTTCCAGAGAGATTTTCCTTTCTCTATAAACAGGGAAAAAAGGTGGGTGTTTTCCTAGGGTTACAAATATACGTGTTCCCTTACAACTGTAGTTTTGAAAGCTGTGTCCTGTTTATTTTTGCCAGCCATCCGGAGGGGGATACAGAAGGTGACAGCTGTAAATTGCCAGAAACGTGGAGGCAAAGGAAGAGCACTTTATCATAGGTTCTGGATATCCTTGGGCTGAAATAATGAACCAAATCATTTGTTGAGGCTAAAAATGCAGCCGGCCCTTGGATTAAAAATAGAAGAACCTTGTTGGTATAGGAAGGGAAAAGATGTAGTTTGTCAGCAACACGTTTGGAAAAGATTTAGGGAGTTCAGGCGGCTTGCCGTACAGGACGTTCTGCGTTTAAGAAGCCAAAACTCGTCACGGACCTTGGCTTTGGTCTTGTCTCCATTCGAGGCTCAGGACATCCTGCGAGCGCTCAGAGCTCGTGTGGGTGGTCCCGCAGAGCAAGGAACATGTGGTGGTTGATCGCCCTTGGCCTGTGATGGGCTCTGGTGGACATACTGGTTTCTGTTGAGCTAATTTGCTATTGCCATTTTATCTTTTGAATATTATATTTCCCATTTGTTGGGTATTTTAGGTCTGTTTTCTTGGCTGTTTTACTTTCACTCTCTTTGACTCTGTTTTTGAAATAGCAAGAATGAAAATAATGGTAAGGACTGTCTACACACGAAGTGCTCATTTTGGGAGCCTCTTTCCACTGCTAGTTAGTCCTGCAGCCCAACAGGAAACACCCTCTTCTCTTCCAAAATCAGCAGATTGCAGTTAATACTCAACTCGGTCTACGGCACAAGACATGCCGTGACAATTCACTGTCAAAGATTTCCCTCTTTCTTTTTGCATGAAACAGCTATTCCATGTTGTGAAAATAAGAAAGTAGTGGCAAGAAGGTACTTGAGAGATGTTAAATATTGCATTGGTTCTGGGTCTAATAGAGAGAGAGAGAGAGAGAGGTCAAATGACTGCTGAATCCAAAAGCCCCTACTACTCCTGATGGCTTCAGCATAAGAATAAGTCTGCTTCTTGTGACAGCATGAATATAGAAGCAAATTAAGTTTTCTATTGTTTTAATTATGTGATTTCTTTAGGAAAAAATATGATCGGATAACCATGTGCTATACAACCAATAGGTATCATTCAAGCAAAGGAAACGGACCTGTGTCCATTAGAAAAAGAAATGAGAACTAAGATCCAGGTCTCTATTCGCCTCCTGAGGTTTCAATCACATAATCTAGAAACTCCAGTGAGATCCAGAGGATCCAGACAGGTTTACTGAAAGCCCTTTCTCATCAGCTTGCTGGTAGTGCATGCACGTGGTTTCTGGGTGCCTGGCATCCCTGGCCCCACCTTCTAGAAACAGTACTGCCATTTGTTCAGAGAATCCCTTCTTCCCACCGCATGTGGTTCTGGAGGCCAGTCCACCCCTGTCCAAGTGTTAGCCACAGAGATGGCCGTGGCCCAGACCTAGCCAGGCATCTCAGAATAGAAAGTAAGGATGCCTGTGCAGAAACAAGATGTGGTTAGACTCAGCCTGGTCAATGAAACTAAATTCCAGAGGACTGGTTCACAGACTTTCACTTGCTCCAGGTACATCTGAGGCCACGACTCACAGATGTCAACCAACCAGACACACTGTGTTACCTTGAGCAAAAACCTTTGGCTGAGGGGTAAGAACATGACACCAAAGAAGTTATGCTGGAATTTTTAGGCAGACGTGAGGTTTGGAGAATCTGATTTACGCTCCTCGGTAAAAAGCAGTGGAAAATATTCATCTATGGGCAACGATATAGAAATGCTGGCACTTTCCTGAATATACTAATTAAAGATATTTAACAGAAAAATGAGAGAGAACAAGAATGAGGAAGTCATAGATGGAAGGACTGGAAGTAAGAATAGAAACAAGTAAAACAAAAAGATGTACATCTAAATGTCTTGAAAACACATTTCATATTGTAAAAATAAAATAATGATGATCATAAATATGACTTAAATTGACAAAAACTTGAGTCCTAGATTTGCCAAAAGGAGTTCAGAAGTTCTAAACTCTTCATTTTGAGGAAAAAGGAGTACAGACCATTTTGTTAACTTTGAAAGTTTAATAATGGTTTTAAAAGCCTTCCAAAAAATCGCTAAACACTAGTAGAATTAAAAGCACATCATCGCACGGGCGTCTATACTAGACTCAGTAATTCATTCCACAAACATTTATTGGTCTCTGTTATGGGCCAGGCACTGGGCCAGAGTCTTAGGTGCAAAGTCAACTAAAAAACAGTCCCTGCAAAGCAAATGAAAAAAAAAAAAAAAAAACCAAAAAGAGGAAGAAATAAAAAAGGCAATGAAAGAAAAACAGGGTAAAGCAAGACCAAACACAAGACAGTAAATTAGTTAATTAGACAAACTTCGGTTGGGTTAAGAAACAAAATCCAATTAAAAGCTGTTTTCCAGGAAGAGTCTTGAAGTAAGTTGACCTAGAAAGGTTAAAATCTGAAAATGGAAAAATATGTTAGGCAAAAATGAAATGAAGTCAACAGGTCAGAATTTATATCAGACAAAGTAGCAGATGAGGGAAAAATAATGCATTCAATTTTGACAAGAGGAATAGATCACAGTGAAGGTATGACAGTTAAATCCTTGGTGTTCCAAATGTGCAGTATTAAAATTTACAAGCAAAAACTTACAAATGCAGAAGAGGTGGACAGAATAGTTGACCTTATCACCCCGCCTTCAATTTGGTAGATGAAGTAGACCAGAGTAAAAGACCACAGGGTATTTTAATTATATAAGTAATAGGTTTATACCCACAGAAATCCATTTTTAAGCTTTCTGTCTCTACTGAGAGCATACTACCTTTCAAAGTATATGTGAGCAGTTGATCATATACTAGGGCACAAAGAAAACTAACAGTAAATTTCCCAAAGAAAAGAGTATTGAAGAAGCACCATGTTTCCTGACCACATCCCAAATTAATAACCAACGTTCCAACTACTTGGAAATAGAAAAGCACCCTGCTTAGTAACTGTGAAACCAAAAAGGAAATGTAAAAGCAATTATGAAATGTTTAGAATGTGAGATCACCGATGTGCTTCAGCCAAGATTTTACTCAGAGGTAAATTCGTAGACTTTAAATCTTTTAAAGAAGAAAGCTGAAACTAGAAGAATCCTGCAGAAATAAAGGAGGAGAAAGCTCAAGAAGAATGAAAAATCAAAGTTGGGAGTTCCAAGTGAGAAAAATAAAACTATGATGAAAAAGATTTTTTTTCATAAAAGTAAAGTAGTTCTTCGCTTTCCTTTATAATGTCTGTATCTGGGAAGGTGGGGCTATGGTTTATGTAATTATGATATCTGCGATTAAAGACCACATCATGGCTGTGCTTACACTGGCTAATATTGTCAAGGTCTTTTCTTTGAGGGAGAGGAAATTTTGCAAAGCCTAGCGGTTGGCCCCATAGTCTTGATCAGCAAAGGTCTTTGTTATTAGGATAATTTATTCCACCATTTTAATAACATAATTATCAGTCTTCAGTTTGCTTGAAATTCTTCAGTTTCTTGCTGGGGTCCACTTGGCTACTGTAAGTATTTTATTTACCATAAACTCTTATAAGATTCATTGGTTATAAAAAAATTAGAGTAATTACTTCAAAAAAGTTTTGTTGATCATTTGGAACATTACCTACTTTTTGGTCATTTTTTTTCCTCTTCCATCATCAATGTTTTCTTGGTTCCAGAAGGACAGGGGGCATTGGTTCATTTTGTTTACTACCAATTCCTCAGAGCCTAGAGTAACGAACGCTTGGTCTACCAAAGGCTTTTCAAAATGCTGCTGAGGGAACAGACAAAAGGACATTCAGGCCTATCCCTCGACCATCCCTCCAGACTCCATGAAGTTGTACTTCATTTCTGAGGACATTTCAGGCACCGAAACAGTTCTTCACATAGGCCAAACCTCAGGGTGCCCAAGACGTGAGCGTTCTTTCTGTGTCTTCCGGCCTTGTTTCTCCAGGTAAGTTTCAAAACCATCTATTTTTGAAGCGACTCTGACAATATTGTACAGTTAGAATGTATGTGTTTAAAAACAGACTAGAAATGTTCATGCAACACTGTTCATTTAGAGGTGATAAGGTTGAGGATGAGTCTTCTTTATCTCCCTAGACTTCTCTGTTGTTTGGAGTTTCAGATGGAGAGTTGGTCTGGCTCAAAGATACCCTCTCGGTGGCACTGACTACACTGTCCCCTCTTGTTCTGGTGGGTAGAGTTTGCAGCTTGAGATGGGCCACTGGCAGGGCACCATCTCCTTGGCCACAATGACTTATCGAGGGACAGAGGGTGACCCAAACTTCCAATCAGAACCCTTCCTCGGGAATTTTTTGGACCAATAGATCTGGAAAGATATTCTTCTGGAGAGGCTTCCAGCTACCTTCCTCAATGGAGAAAGGCCATCTTTGTCTTTAAAAGTGTGAAACCATGCCACAGTGCAAGATGGCATCAGTCCTGGCCAGACTTCAGCCCCCAGAGTCTGCCAACCCCAGGCCAGCCCCACTTCTGCCACCTCAAGGTTTCCATTCTTCCTTTCTGGAAGAATGAGCCCGCGGTCCTTCCAGGAAACCACCATTTTCTTTGTTTGACTTGGATTTCGGTTGCTTGCAACCAAAGGCTTCCTGATGCTATCATTCTAGCACTTTGGAATATATTAAATTTGAATGGGGAAAGTCTACATATTTTTATGTATTTTATTTATTTTTTATTTTGAGCTTGGAAAATACAGTTTATTTAGAAAGTACATTGGAGAAAGGGAGAGAGAAAGAGAGGAGATTCACTTCCCCAAGGTAGAGGAGGGATCTACCCTAGGATCAACGCTAGGAAACATGGCCTGGCTATAGCTCCAAGAGTCACATCCACACCAGAGTTGACCAAAGCAATGGCCACATATTTTTAATACAGTATGTTTGGGGAAAGCCCTTTACCTTTGGGACTAGTGTATATGGGTTACTTGATTTTTTTTCTTATTCATGACGTGCAAAGTAGCAACAGATACTGTGTTAATGTCAAGTTTCTTAGCCATAAAATCAGGGAACTTGGACTGAAATTGGAATGCTGGCAACCTTCTCTTCGGCCAGGAAAACGAGCAAGGCCACAGCATCTGTCTTTTAAAGGAAACCTTGCTCTTTGGGGGCTTATTCATGCCATGTTCTTGATAGAGGCTGTGGGCTCTTGGAACCATTGCTAAACTCTGGTGCTGAATAACAGTCCTCATCCATTTTCTTTTTTAAAGACATTTAATAGGCCTATCAGCAGTTTTGTCGCAGATTTTTCTTGGCAAATACCTTGTGTCATTGCAGCCATAAAGAAGGACAAACATATGGACTTTGTAGCCACTTGGATGAATTTGGAATCGATCATACTTAGTGATTTATCACAGAAACAACTAAATTCCATATGTTCTCACTTATAAACGAACCTTGAACAGTTATAATACTATAAGAAAGCGATTGGCAGTAGTGGGAAAATGTCGGGGGGGGTGGGATTGGCAGTTGAGGGAAACTGCCAGGGGAGGGAGGGGCATACTTCGTCAACAAGGGTACCTACGTAATCGGTTTGTATACCTAACCCTGAATTGTACCCCACATCTCTATAATAAATAAAAATTTTAAAAATTAAAAAAATACCTTGTGTCAATTCACCATCTTTACCCTCCTCTGGCTAGAACATATATTTACTTTCAACCCGATTTTATCTTTTTTTAAAAAAAATTATTTCAAAGAGGTTAGTTAGCAGTAGAGCAAATATCTTCATGCCTTCCACCTAGCATAAAAATTGTAGGGTACAATCCATCTTTCCTAGCCTTCCTTAACCCTGAGTACAGTGAAGGCTCCATGAACAGGAACAAACAATTTGAAAACAAATTCTAATCCCAATGGCTAGGCAGCCCACAACGTTTCCCCAATTTTTTGGGGGGGCCGGTAGTTTTGGGAGGGTTGCTTTCAAACGCAAGTCATTGGAACAACCATGTGGAATACACGGTGCTCTCAGGCTCTGGGTCCAGCGCCCCATGGGGAGGTCTGCAGCCAGTGTCTACTGAAGACATCTAGGGCTACTACTGCCGAGATGCCAGCAGCAATTGGCACTCACCGCCCTAAAGTCATCCTCAAAGCTGCTCCCAGGGGTGGATACTGCTGGTGTCGCGCTTGTCGGGAGATATCTTCAGCTCCCCTTTGGATCCACAGACCCCAGAATAGAGCAGCCTGTGTCCCCAACATCTCACCCATATTTGGTGAAGCAGGCCTTGCCCCTGTTCATGGGACAAGATTAGTAACAGACCAGTTGTTGCTCTTAGAAGCTCAGTCCTTCCCCAGGACTCAAGCATTGTTGCCGGGCTCAGTCTGGACCCCCAGCTTCCTTTTCTCAGGGTGGGCTTCTCCATGGGGATGCTTTATTTCTCAGTACACGTGGGCCACTGGCCAGTTTGCCACTCAACCCCACAGGTCAGTGTGGATCCTAGAGAAGGAAGGCAGGCTTGAAGTCCTAACCCAGCTTACTCTTCTAAGGAAAGAATGCATGTCTATTCAATGTGTTTGCTGTTATTTTCTGCACAGTAAAAATTTTCCCATCAAACGGGAAAATTGCCTAGGAAAAGATGGTACCCGCAGTAGCTCGTGATGTAGGGTGCATCTATATTAGATACAATGTACAATTTGCAAGTCATGCTTATGAAAATTGTGAAGCAATGTGGAAACATGCTCATTATATACTTTTAAGTGGAGAAATCCAGGTTCAAAATTATATGAATATTATGATTACAGCTATGCTTACTTATGATTTTACTTGCAAAGGAATAATCAGATAACATAATGGCAGTGTTAGGGCAAGGATTATGAGTTATAGTAGAGACTTAATTTTTTTGAATGTGTATTAACAATGTAATAAGAGACTTAATATTTACCAAATTGCTACCAAGTATTAAGCATCGCAAAGGCTTCCTGATCTTTAAAACAGTCACCAAGTCCCAGTAATAATTTTTTTGCACATCTGATTACCGCAAGAACCCGGAATAAGGTTTTTGTTTTTCATTTTCTCTCTCAAACTTTCTCTCCCTCTCCCTCACCCCTCACCTCCCTCTTTCTTCCACACACACACCACAAATGATTTGTTAGATGAACTTGGAAGGGAAGATAAAAAACAATTCACCTCCTTCTACTGCCTGTATAAAGTTCGACCCTTTCTAGTAAGACTTAAAAGGGTCTGTTAGTCAAGGGCCATGGAAGAAGAGGTCACACCCAAAGGTATTTAATTGAATAGAGTTTAATAAAGAGGCTATTTACAAAGGTATGAGCAGATTACAGGCATTGAGAAGGAAGGTCAGGACCAGGAGCTAGCAACACTGGGAAGTCATGACCACTCTTAGCCTAAAGAGGGAATGGTCCTGGAGCCTGGTGACAGCCATGGCCATGGGAAGGTCACCACCAGGCCGGAGGTGGGACCCATAGAAAATGGTTGAGGGAACTAGGGTAGAGGGGTGAGCCCCTTGGTCTCTCGTCTGCCTTTTGATCGCCTGCCAGTGATTCCCATTGGCCAGATCCCATCTCAAGTCCAAGGCCAAGGAAGCCTGGTGACGCAGTCCCTAGAAGTCAGCCTCTTGGGGATACAGCCAGGCGAAGAACGGTGGGGAATGGACTTGGAGAATACCTAGGACACGGCCCCCAGCTTTGACATATCATGTAGATAGGTGGAAAATCTCAGCAATGACAAGCTTACTGTTTTAAAGCTCCTGGAAGTACAGGTTCTCTTTAATGATGTCACCTTTTCCTGGGCAGGCTGGAACTTCTGGGTAGCTGTGTATTCTGTTGGTGGCAATCTGTGGTGGAGTGTCCATGCTCTCCTGCTCTGTATTGACAATGATGCTCTGAGAGTCCACGGCCTTCTGTGCATGCCGGGTGACTGCAATGTCCTATGGCCTGTGTTCCTGTGAGCCTGTGGCCTCGCAACAGTGCCAGACTCTGGTCACTAAGCAACTTCCATCCGCTGTGTCCTGCTTTTTTCTTCTCTTATTTTGTTGGAGCACACAAGGAGATTCCTTGGAAAGACTTCAGGACTTGGCAGCCACTTGGATGGATTCAGAGTCGATCGTACTCAGTGATTTATCACAGAAACAAAGAACAGAGGACCCTATGTTCTCACTCATCAGCGCACCTTGAACAATTACCATAGTACTATAAGAAAGGGATTGGCAGTTGTGGGAAACTGCCGGGGGGGGGGATAGGATTGGCAGTTGAGGAAAACTGCCAGGGGAGGGAGGGGCACACCTCATCAGCAAGGATACCTGCACAATCAACGTTTGTATACCTAGCCCTGAATTGTACCTTTAAAATAAAAAAAAAGAAACTATAAAAAAAACTTTTTAAAAAAGACTTCAGGATAAGCTAATTTTCTAAGACAATTTCTGTCAAAATATCATTATTTTAACACTGTACTAATAGATTGGCTGAAGGTAAAGTTTTCAACTAAGAAACATTTTTGTCTTATAATAGTTAAGGTGTGGCTTAATATTCTTTTCACACTTGTCTAAGTCTCTTGTTTTTTCTCTTTCAAAATTTCTGTCCCTTTGTCAGAGTTCTTGGGATATTTTCTTATCTTCTAACCTGTTGTATGTTACTTTTATTTCGGCCAATGATTTATTTTTACCTTTGTTCTCCCAGCTTCGTCTTATTATATTAAGGATGTCATATGTTTATAGATATGCATATACAATATATATACACAAACTATACATATGTGTGTATCTTTTTACTCTCAGGATATAGATTAGAGTTGTTACTTTTTTAGAAGTTTCAGTGCATTCTCGGAAGTATGTTGTTTCCTCCAGTTTCCACTTTGCTGTTTCATTTGGTTTCTGTCTTTTGTCCCATGTATGGCGATTGCCACTTGTTCTTATTCCAGACTGAGGCCTCAAAAGCTGACATGGATTGTGGTACCTCCCTACAACGGGACATCACTCCACCATAAACACGAGTAAGTTACTGGTACATACTACAACATGAACGCACCTCCACAATATTAAGCCACGTGAGAGATGTCAGACACAGAAGTCACACACTGTATGATTCCATTTCCGTGAAAGGGCCAGAACAGATAGATCCATGAAAACAGAGCAGAGACTGGTGATCTCCAGGGCCTGGGAGATGGGGAGAATGAGGAGAAGGCACTTAGTGGGAACAGTTCTACTTGGAGTGATAGAAACCTTTGGAACTGGAGAGAGGTGATGGTCACACACCATCGTGGAGGTACCAAATGCCACCGCATCGCTCACTTTAAAATGGTAAATTTCTGGACTGGATAAAGAAAATGTGGCCATATACACAATGGAATATTATGCAGCCACCAAGAAGGACAAATATATGGATCTTGCAGCAACTTGCATGGACTTGGAGTTGGTCATATTCTGTGATCTATCACAGAAACAAAGAACAGAGTATCTATCGCATGTTCTCACTCATATACCCTTGAACAATTATAGTGCTATAAGAAAGCGACTGGCAGGAGTGGAAACTGCCAGGGGAGGGGGTGGGACTGGCAGTTGAGGGAAACTGCCGGGGGAGGGAGGGGCAAACCTCACCAACAAGGGTACCTGCATGATCAATGTTTGTATACCTAACCCTGAACTATACTCCACATCTTTATGATAAAATAATAATAATAATAATAATAATAAAGGTAGCTCACAAAAAAATAAAAACAAAAAAAGAAACTCCAACTCAAAAAAAAAGTTCAGCAAATAAAGTATAAAAATCCATTTTAAACATTAATACCCCCTAACGTCATTACTCATTTCTATAGTAATCAATCTTAAGAAAATAATCTAAAATGTGGCTAACATACCACATAAGAAGATGTCCAATACGTTGTTATTGGTAAAAGAAAAAAGCTGGAAATAACAAATACTCAATAAGAAGACATGAGTAAATAAACAATTCTACATTTTGCTAGAAGAAAAAAATGGTACATTTCATGAGACTATCACCTCCGTAAATTGTCGTTCCTTGGAAGAGCTGCCCGGGTGTGGTGAGCCATGGCCTTCATTCCTGGACGGTCAGGCAGCAAGCCAGCCACGCTGATGGGGCCCAGCATTACTGCCCAAGGAGAATGTTCTACTCTCTCTCCTCAAGAGCGGCCATCTGGTTCAGTCAGTTTCACTTGAGTCTGGAGCCCGGACATATTAGATGCTGCACCTTTGACCATGTGCATCCTTCTGTTCTTGCCCTGGGTCCAGTTTTCCTCTCCCAAAGCTTCTCCCTCTCAGCTTCTTCAGAGCATGAGTCTCTGGTCTCCCAGAGAGCAGCTACATGTCCAGTTCTCCTCATAGGGGTGGAGGGCAGGGAATCGTCTGTTTGTTTGTTTTCCTTCCACCCGCTGTAAGACCTCCAAGGGCCGGGGCACAGCCAGTGGACTTCTTCCCATTGAATGTTTGGGGCTTCCTCCCCCGGACACTATTCTTAATTATTTCATTTTTCAGAAACTGTGTTCATCTCCTCTCTCCTGTCTTCTTGGGTATTGGGGTTCATACTGGTCTAAAAGTTTAAAAAATTTTTTTGGTTATCATGTTCATGCCACTTCAGGAAGGGAAAGAGATAAGCCCAGTTTGCACCTCAACAAGTTTAACTAGAAAACTGTACAAGTGGGAAACCTCCCAACCATAATTTACTTATAAAAAATTGTGTTTTGACCGCCGCTGCCACTGCCGTCGCCGTCGCCACTGCCGCCACAACCTCTGGGAGGGGTAGCACATCACACCACCCGGCCCGAGGAGATCCACAACAAAACGCTTCAGGGAAGATCTGCTGGGATCGCTGCCACCTTTCCTGCGTCTGAGACTGTCCTGCCCGCCCGGCGTGGGGCTCCTGTTGCCTGCTCGGAGGCAGGCAGCCATCTTGTTCCTGTCCGGCCCCACCCCCTCTGGGGCGAGCAGATGAGATAGCACCATCTGCTGGCGATTCAAGGTAACAACACCGAAACGGGAGAAACAAGCTTGATAAAGACATAGACCAATCTGAACTCTCCTTCACAGCAGATCAGGGGCAACTGACTCTAACTGCAAACTAATTTACCAGCTTGAAAAGAAAACTAGAAATCAGACCTGAAAGGACATTGGACTTAAACGAAAGGTCTCAGAGTGTCCCTCATTGATTCTATCAGTTTAATGACTTAATTCTATTCCTACTGTATTGTTCCCTTTTTTCCTTTTTCCTTTTCTTCTCTTTTCTTCTCTCTGTAAACCATATCTTTGTATAGAGGAACAGCACACTAACAAGGTGGTTGGTTAGCTTGTATATTAGCATCACTATATGTTTTATTTTTGTTTGTATGAGAGTTGGTTCGACTGTAGCTGTGGTCTGTTGTTTTTATCTGTTTCAGTATAGGCCTCTCTCTCTATTTGTTGGCACACTCGTTTGTTTCCCCCCTTACTCCTCTATCTCTCCACTCCCCTCTTAAACCCACTATCTGCTCCATTCTCTCCCCTCTGCTAACCACATTTTATTTCAGGGAGTAAACCTACAGCCCCACTGCATGGACAGATTCCAGGGCAGTGGGAAGTGGGTTCCATATTATCCACACGCCTGTCAGCGAATACCAGGACCTGCAGACAGATTTTGAATCACAGCTTTCCCCTTAAGTACATCTCAAAACTGCAAAAAGGACCACCTCCAACCTACAGTGCAACTTCAGAATTGAACAAAGTAAGAAGCCATACATAAAGAATAGGAGATTAAACAAACAGAAGTAAAACCAATCCCTTTACCCCTGAATAACAGAATTAAAGAAGATGGTGACGTGGAGGGAAGGAAAAAGTAGGGAGGGGGAAAAACCGCACAAATGAAGAAAAACCAAAAGAAGCATATAGGTCCTACACAGACCCCTGGGAAATCAGAAACCGAGAAAACAGATTCTGGAACACAAACAATGAAGAGCCCCCAGAATGACTGGTTACATGCAACAAACCCAGACATCAAGACATTAATGGAGAGAATTAAAAAAATTGAGGAGAGACAAGAGGAAAATAGGAAGGAGCTGTTGTCAGAAATGACAGCAGTAAAGAATACTGTGAAGGAAATGAACAACAGACTAATAAGCATGGAAAGCAGAATTAGCCAAGCCGAAGAAAGAATCTCAGAGCTCGAAAACCAAAACACAGAACTAACCCAAACTGTCAAAAGCATAGAAAAGAAGCTCAAAAAGACAGAACAAAACCTGCAAGAGATGAATGATCACTTAAAGAGACCAAATCTAAGAGTAATTGGGCTTCCTGAGGCAGAAAGAGAAACAGAAGCCACACTGGAACAAACATTTCATGAAATCATTCAAGAAAAACTTCCCTCATCTCATTAAGGATGAAAAAATGCAAACACAAGAGATTCAGAGAACCCCTGCAAGACAACAAACAAGAAGACCAACTCCCAGACACATAATAATTCACCTAAACAAAGTAGCTATGAAAGGAAAAATCCTAAAGGCAGCAAGAGAAAAAGGCCAGACTACCTACCAGGGAAAACCAATTAGAATAGCAGCAGATTTATCCACAGAAACCCTTCAGGCCAGGAGAGCCTGGAGCCCTATCTTCAAAGTTCTAAAAGAGAAACAATTTCAACCAAGAATAACCTACCCAGCCAAACTAAGCTTCATTGGTGAGGGAGAATTGAAATCTTTTCCAGACATCCAATTCCTAAGAACCTACGCTGCCACCAGACCACCTCTACAAGAAACACTTAAGAAAGTACTGAACACAGAAGAAAAAGAAAAAAGAACAACAGCATTCTTCACAAGAGTACAGGCAAAAGATTAAAAACACATCTGAACCAACTCCAAAACCCAAAGAAAGACAACAAATAAACTGGAACAACTCTGTAAGAGCCTTATGACAGGGATCAACTCTTGCATTTCAATTATTAGCCTAAATGTGAATGGACTAAATGTACCACTGAAAAGACATAGAATGGCAAAATGGATAAAATATCATCAGGCAACAATCTGTTGCCTTCAAGAGACAATGATAAAAGGCTCAATCCATCAACAAGAAATATCTATCCTAAACATATATGCACCCAACATAGGTGTGCCAACCTTCATAAAGCAACTTCTTGGAAAACTAAAGAAAGATATCGACTCTAACACTATCATAACTGGGGACTTTAATACCCCACTCACAACCCTAGACAGATCATCAGGACAAAAAATCAGCAAGGAGATCCGGAACCTCAATGTGACTTTGGACCAAATGGACTTAATTGATACCTACAAAACACTCCATCCAAAGACCACAGAATACACATTCTACTCTTTACCTCATGGAACATATTCTAAGATCGACCACATACTCGGCCATAAATCAAGCATAAGCAAATTTAAAAGGACCGAAATTCTACCAAACACCTTCTCGGACCACAGTGGAATAAAAATAAACATTGACACCAACAAAGTCCCCCCAAAACCCACAAAGACATGGACACTAAACAGCATGATGCTAAACAACTCCTGGGTCAACGACGAAATCAAAACAGGGATCAAAAGATACCTGGAAACAAAGGACAATGAAGAAACATCTTACCAGAATCTCTGGGATGTCCTGAAAGCTGTAGTAAGAGGGGAATTTATATCCCTACAAACACACATGAAGAAAATGGAAGGAACTGAAATTCACAACCTAACAAGCCACCTAAAGAAGCTGGAAAAGCAAGACCATAAAAACCCTAATTTCAGCAGAAGAATCCAGATCACCAAAATAAAAGCCCAAATCCAGGACATAGAAGACAAAAAGATAATACAAAAAATCAATGAAACTAAAAGCTGGTTCTTCGAAAGGGTAAACAAGATTGATGGTCCCCTAGCTAGACTGACCAAGAAAAAACGAGAAAAAAAATCAAATAAGCATAATCAGAAACACAAAAGATGAAGTCACATCTGACCCTGAAGAAATACAAAAGATCATTAGAGACTAGTACGTACACTTGTATGGAAACAAACTTGAAAACCATAAGGAAATGGAGGACTTTCTGAAATCACACAACCTACCTAGGTTGGAACAAGAAGAAATTGAGACCCTAAATAGGCCAATAACAATAAAGGAAATCAACTACATAGTAAGAAAACTTCCTACAAAAAAAAGCCCTGGTCCAGATGGCTTTCCAGCAGAATTCTACAAGACATTCAAGGAGGAGCTGATACCAATCTTACTGAAGGTATTCCAGGCGATTGAAAAAGATTGAACTCTCCCCCAAAACATTTTACGAAGCCAACATCACATTGATACCCAAGCCAGGTAAAGATCCAACAAAGGAAGAGAACTACAGGCCAATATCTTTGATGAACATAGATGCTAAAATTCTCAACAAGATCCTAGTAAACCGGATTCAGCAATACATCTCAAAAATCATCCACCATGACCAAGTAGGCTTCATTCCTGGCATGCAAGGCTGGTTCAACATTCGTAAAACCATAAATGTAATTAAATACATCAACAGATGTCAAAACAAAAACCACATGATCATATCATTAGATGCAGAAAAAGCTTTTGATAAAATCCAGCACCCCTTCTTGATAAAAACCCTTGAACATCTAGGCATACGGGAACATACCTCAAAATAGAAAAAGCCATCTACGAGAAACCCACAGCCAGCATACACCTAAATGGACAAAAATTGGAACCAATTCCCCTGAAAACTGGAACTAGACAAGGATGCCCACTCTCTCCCCTCCTGTTCAACATAGTATTGGAAGTCCTGGCTAGAGCAATCAGAGAAAAGGAGGCAATCAGAGGTATTCAAATAGGAAAAGAGGAAGTCAAGTTATCTCTCTATGCAGATGATATGATGGTGTATCTTGAAAACCCAAGAGAATCTGTCAAAGGCCTCCTTATATTGATAAAAGCCTTTGGCAAAGTCTCAGGATATAAAATAAATGTACAAAAGACAATCGCATTTCTCTACACCAATAATAAACAAACAGAAACCCAAATAAAAAACACAATTCCATTCACAATAGCCACACACAAAAAATGAAATACCTTGGCATTTTCCTAACCAGAGACGTGAAAGACCTTTACAATGAAAATTACAAAACACTGCTTAAAGAAATCAAAGCTGACACTAACAAGTGGAAAAATATCCCATGCTCATGGATTGGAAGAATCAACATTGTGAAGATGTCCATCTTACCTAAGGCAATCTACAAATTCAATGCAATACCCATTAAATTACCAACAACATTCTTCTCAGACCTAGAAAAAGCAACACAGGAATTCATATGGAAACACAAATGTCCAAGAATAGCCAGAACAATCCTAAGCAAAAAAAAACAAAGCAGGTGGTATCACAATACCAGACTTCAAACTTTACTATAAAGCTACAATCATCAAAACAACTTGGTATTGGTACAGGAACAGGCATATAGATCAATGGAACAGAATTGAGATTCCAGAAGCAAAACCTCAATTTCTCAACCAACTCATCTTCGACAAAGCCCCCACCACCTACCACTGGGAAGAGGAGAACCTATTCAGTAAATGGTGTGGGAAAACTGGCTGACCACATGCAGAAGATTGAAACAGGACCCCTATCTATCCCCATGCACAAAGGTTAACTCCAAATGGATCAGAGACCTAAATGTAAAACCTCAAACCATAAAAACCTTAGAAAAGGAAGGAAATACTCTCATGGAAATCGGAACTGGCATCCAATTCCTGTACAAAACCCAAAACCCACAGGACTTAAGAGAGAAGATAGACAAATGGGACCTTATTAAACTGACAAGCTTCTGCAAAGCTAAAGAAACCATCAAGAGAGCAGGGAGACAGCCTACAGACTGGGAAAAAGTATTTGCCAACTCTAGGTCTGACAAAGGCTTAACATCCTGGATCTACAAGGAACTGAAATGTACTGAAAAGAAGAAAACAAACGACCCCATTATAAAATGGGCAAAAGATATGAACAGACACTTCACAAAAGAAGACATTCGAGCAGCCAACAAACACATGAAGAAATGCTCAACCTCACTAATCATCAGGGAGATACAAATCAAAACCACACTGAGATACCACCTAACTGCAGTCAGGATGGCAATTATCAACAACTCAAAAAATAACAGCTGCTGGAGAGGGTGTGGTGAAAAGGGAAGACTTCTACACTGTTGGTGGGAGTGTAAACTAGTGCAACCTCTGTGGAAAGCATTGTGGCGATTCCTAAAAGCTCTAAAAATTGACCTTCCATGTGACCCTGCAATCCCCCTACTGGGAATATACCCTGAAGAACACAAATCACTCTATAAAAAAGATACCTGCACACGTATGTTTATCACAGCGTTGTTCACAATAGCAAGAACCTGGAAACAACCATGCTGCCCATCAAAAGAGGACTGGATTTAAAAAATGTGGTACATATACATGATGGAATACTACGCTGCCATAAAAAAGAACAAAATCATGAATTTCGCAGCAACCTCGATGGAACTAGAGTCTATAATACTGAGTGACCTCTCACAGAAACAAAGATCCGAATATCACATGTTCTCACTCATGTAATGGACCTTGAACATCCAATGCAATACTATAAGAAAATGACTGACGGTACTGCGAAACTATGGGGGGGTGGGGGATGGGATTAACAGTAGCAAATATCTGTCAGGGGATGGGAAAACACCTCTTTTCAACAGGGTGCCTGAATGAAACATAATTGTACACCTAACCCTTAACTGTACCCCACAAAACCATAATAAAAAATACTGATTAATAAAAAAAAAATTGTGTTTTTATTCTTGCATGTGTAAACTTCAGACACCTTCAAAGGACTCTCCGTTTGAGGCAACTCACCTGTTGGGATGCTTCTTCCACTGCTCAAAACAGTCTTCGAATGTATCCATCTCGATCCCTTTTAGGACTTCTGCCGGTTTTTCCTTTCACGTCTTCCACACTGGCAAACTATTTCCCATTGAAGATTTTTTTCATCCGGGGACATGAAGAAAAATGTCACTTAGGGTGAGATCGGGCGAGTAGGGAGTGTGCGGCACAGAGGGCATGCCATTTTTGGTCAATAGCTGCTGAACACTTGACAGGGTGTGGGTAGGTGAGCTCGTAAATCACCCACCATGAAACAGACAAATGGGGTGAAAGAATCTCTTTAAAAACAAAATTCACTGAAGCCAAAAGCAACCTCTCAAAGCAACACTAGCTGGTACTCTGATGCCCATGGGTACCTAGAACACTTAGCTAGCGAGGGGGAGTCCTTACTACAAGCGGCCCGCCCTCCAAAAAGAATTCCTGTTTTTGTGTGTACGTGTGTGTGTTCCTCCTCATACGATGCTTTTGAAACCTTGTCAGGGGAAACTTTACCCAGAATGCTGTTCCACAGTCAGCTCTAAATTAAGCTGATTCCCGGGCAAGATGACAAATTGCCCGATCTCTTCTCATGCCTGATTTTTAACTTTTAAAATGGCGACGGGAGGTCACAAGGGCTGGCAGGACCCTTGGGAAGAGATTCACATTCATAAAATGCCAATGATGTGCCAAGTGAGCCAGACTATCCCTGCAGGCTGGAAATTTCCAGTGCAAATTACCCAATTATCCAAATTAAGCTCATGTTTACCTGTCTCGTGTGATTGTTTTTGCAAAGTTTTGATTCTTGTCGCTGTCGTCGAAGTCGGTGAAAATGACATAAGGTGGTGTCTCTGGAAATCTAGAACACCAGCCTGTGCCCTGTTATAGACTTTTCACACGGTACTGTCACGGTCGTTGACATCACTGATTCTCCGGCCTGCTGCAGAAAGACATCCTGACATATTCACCACCAGGGACAAAGTAGCTCAATGAATCACTGTGTAATATATGGCAGTCCTGCTATAGGGTGATCATTTAAATGGAAGGAAATAAATAGTTAATACAAAGTGACCTCAGAATTCAGTGTGAGCTATGACTAAGACTCAGAGGCTTTATGCTTACAGATGGCTACTTGATGCGCCTGTTTTTCTGAGAAATCGACTGATGCCATGAACGTTGTGTTGTGAGGACCAGAAGTCGACCCGTGTTCGTCTGGGCGAAGTGTAATGTATTCTAAGAACTCTGACTTCAGGAAGAATCAAGGACTTACAAGAATTAGAAAGTCACCACACAGCTTTTTCTTGTATCTCCCTCCATGTCTCCTGGGGACCTATTGGTATCTCCTCTGTGACACAAGCCAGCTTCAATCTCCCCCGTCTGCTGACTGCTTCTTAAGTCATTCATCACCTTGCACTTGATTGCTTTTTATTTTATTTTATTTTTAGTGTGAAAGCAGGATTTATTGAGAGGACAGAAAAGCTCCCACAGTGGGAGGGGACCCGAAGGGGTTGCCCACTTGGCCGCTTTAAGAGGGCAGCCTCTCCTCGCTGGCTTTCTAGTTTGGCTTCACAAAGCTAACAGACTTGACATTTGTTCATTCTAATTCCAAGTTCCCAGGAGTGAGGATCATTGGTCAAGTGTCAAGGTCAAGTGTCAAGGGTCAAGTGTCCAGTCCTGGCCCTCCATTGGGGCAGGGTGTGCAGGATAGGGAGGGCTGGGACAGTTGGCATCTCTAGTCGAGTATGCCTGACAGGTTCCTCTCTTTGAAGGAGGCGTTACTGTCGTCACTATTTCAGGTAAGGTATTTTATCCAGAACATAGCAGACGATGGTGAAGGGGACACTGGGATGATATGTTTTCCTTTAAGGGATATATGTGTTTGGACAAGTTCGCAAACTCATCCTAGAAAAAGTGCTCCATGCCTCATGGCTGGATATCACAACAGTCACCTTCGAAGTGCTCCCCCTTGGGAAGCTGTATGCTGACACCAGAGCCTAGTCCGCCCGTCAAAGCAATTTTGGAACTCTTTTTCTGGAATGGCCGTCAAAGCTGTCATCGTATTCCCCTTGATGTCCTGAATGCCATCAAAATGTCTTCCTTTCAATATTTCCTCTGTCTTCGGGTAAATAAAAAAGTCACTGGGGAAAAGGTCAGGTGAGTAGGGAGGGTGTGTCGATACAGTTATTTGTTTACCGACTGAAAACTCCCTCGTTGTGTTGTGCGGGCTGGTGCACTGTCGTGATGCAAGAGCTCCTTCGGGACTGTCTTTGCACACACTTTTCTCATGCCAAGATCTTCCTGACTTTCCCTATCAGTGTTTACTTGGTCTGCTATGCTTCTCACAGTCAGTTGGTGATTTTGACGCACAGTTCAACCCACTTCTGCAATATTTTCACCAGTTCTGCTTGTTACTGGCCATCCTGCCCTCTCTTCATCAGTGACGCTTTCTGTCCTCTCAGAAAAGATTTTAATCCATGTGTACACTGAAGTTTTCTTCATGGCATTATCCCCATGAAATTGGACTCACATGGCCCTGATTCCACTTCCACTCCTGCCAAGTTTAACAAGAAACTTAATGTCTGTTTGTCGCTCTCATTCGACCTCTGAAATTTCGCGACGGCACACCAAAGCGTGCGACAGTAATGAACGCTCCTCACTCAGCAAGACACCGCCACAGGCCGACACGAACACGGCTGTGAGACACTGATACGCCAAGGTTATGAAACCTTGCTGGGTTGTTTGTACAACGGCTGCCAAGATAAGCGCACGGTGGCCTGGCCGCGAACTTCATTGTCAGACCACAAGAGCCACATGGACCTGGAACGGGATGTCCATGCAGACGGTCACATCTGATGCTGCTCGTAACTGGAATCAGATGGGAGCACTCGCTCCTTTTAGAAGTAGCACTTTTCCCGTTTCGCCAAAATCTCCCAAGTGACCACTCAGATGCTGTCAGCGAACAAACCAATGGCAAACAGCGTTTGGGAAAATGGAGCCTCCAAGGCTTGGAAGCCATACGTGGACTGAGGGCTGGTCCCGTTTCCATCTGTATGATCTCTAAATGCCATTTCGCACACAGAGGTCACCTGCTGTGAATTGAAAAGGGATCCCGAGAGGACACAGATTCCGAGAGGAAGTAAAGTGGCCTGACAGAGAGCGAGAGATCAACTCCAAAGAGCAGAGTCCACGTTTCCTGTAGAAAGAGTAACCCTGACCTTGAGAGTTGCATCACCAAAAGGTTTATTTACTGCATCCGTATTAGATAAACCATCTGTGTGCTAGGCTTTCTCTGGCTTGCTTTGAAAGGAGACTCTGCCCTGAGCTTTAGAGAAAGCGAGAAGTGATCATTAGTTGCAAGGTTAGGCACTCTGGGCCCTGGAAAGTGGTCTCTTGCTTCTTTTTTGTGATGGTCAACTCAGTCTTATATTCCTGCTCTCTTGGGTCATCTCTTTTCTTGCTTTTGAGCCTCAGAGCAGGGGAATCTGATCACAATTTGATTCAGAGAGACACGACTGGGGTCCCAGTTCCTGATTCAATCAATTTCCTAGAGCCAGGTTGGTAGAACTTGTTTTATAGATGGTTAACCGATACCTTCCTCCGAAAGGGGCCATCAGGGGCTGTGAAAGATATTGGCATGATGATCCTTAATGAACTGCCCGGTCTAATCAGCAGCTAATATGGCAGATTTTCATCCTTTCAGTCAGCCAGCCACCCAGAATGTCTCTTCTGCTGAGAAAAGTCACTCTTGTGGCTTCGCTGGGGTGACCCAGAGATAAGGGCAACCAAGGGTGGCCACAGAACATTTAAAGTCACGTAGAGAGGGATCATCATATCACCATCTCTTAGAATGCTTCCTTGAAGAGAGTCTTGAGTACTCTAGAACACGAGATGAGTATTTATTCTGTGAAACAGAGAGGAAAAGCCTTTCAAGGGAGGGACACATGAAAAGTTTGATGTGAGAAAAAGTGATCAAGAGGGCCTCACAGTTTTGAATGACTTTTCTTAGAAAAGTAGCCCTAACACTTTGAAAATTGCAAGCATTGCTACCTGCTTGAATTTTTTTTTTTGAATTTTTTTTTTTGAGTAGGGATCTCACTCTATTGGCCAGACTGGAATATAGTGGCACCATCACAATGATCAGGGCTCACGGTAGCCTCAACCTCCTGGTCAGGCGGTTCTTCCACCTCTGTCTCCTGAGTAGCACGTGACATCATGCCCAGGTAATTAAAAAATTTTTTTTTGTAGAGATGAGGTCTCCCTCTGTTGCCCAGACTGGTCTCAAACTCCTGTGCTCAAGCAATCCGCCTGCCTTGGCCTCCCAAAGTCCTGAGAATACAGGCATGAGCCACCACGCTTGGCCTGGATTTTTTTTTTTTTAAATATGGAACGCTTCACGAATTTCAAATTTAATAAATGTTCTGTCAACTCCCTGACTTGAAATGAAAGTTGCATTAACCAAAGATGTGCCTTTTAGATGTAAGTTTAAATAAAGCACCTCTAAAGAAGACTAAAATTCTATGTAATTTTCCATAATTAAATGTAGCTATTTTCTCATGCTACAATTTTGTGCTTTGCTCCTTATGTCTACAATTTTGACGTTCGTCGTGGACTTGAATGGTTTATTTCAGTGCAAACTTGCCCACATTTGTAGGGTGCAGATGGTAATTACTCTGTATCCAAAACCAGACAAGATGCTTGACGTTCTCAGTTTAATGACGCTGGAAAAAATTTGGCAAAGAGAGTAGTGAATCCTCTTCAAATCTGAGCATAAATAATGAAGGCAAAGTGATTTTTTTAAAAAAGAGATCACTTTCATTTCTACTGCTGTCTGCCTTCTCAAGTTCTCTATCATTTCATCCATGGGGATTTAGTTGAGTATATTGGCATGAGCATTTCTAAAAAGGCTGAGATTACCATAAAATTCCAAGGGTTAGTATATTTTTCATTACAATGAACTGTCTTGCCAGAGCCAATTTTTTTTTTTTTTTTGATTTGGGGTCTCATCCTGTCACCCAGGCTGGAGTGCAATGGAACTATCAAGGCTCAACACGGCCTTGACTTCCTGGGCTCAGGCTATCTTTCTGCCTCGGCCTCCCGAGTAGCTGGGACTACAGGCATGTGCTACCATGCCTAGCAATTAAAAAAAAATTTTGTAGACATGAGGTCTTGCTATATTGCCCAGCCTAGGCTGGTCTTGAACTCCTGGGCTCAAGCCACCCTCCCACCCCGTCCTCTCAAAGTGCTGAGATTACAGGCGTGAACCACTGTGCCCAGCCCCAGAGCCCGTCTTTAGGAAACTTTTATTTCTTGTCTCTTCAAATTAAAGATCATGCAGAATGTCAAAGTCTGAAGTTGCATGAGTCTTGTGGGCAAACTTTTTTTCTCATTCCCTTTCCATCATACCTGAAAATTAACATTTTGAATTTTCTGTGCTTTTTGTGTAGAAAATGACTCACGTGCTAAGCTCCTTGAAGTTAGAAAAACTGCTCTCAAACTATGAGCATTGTCACACATACTTTCTTATAACAAGCACAGCATGAGGCTGTGGGCCAAGGAGATTACAAAAGAAATGTAGGACCAAGTCCAATGCTCCCCAAAACATGCAACCCAGTGAAGCTCGGGGAACATTTTATAGTTTTCTTTAAAAACAGACTCGAGTCACTAAAAGTCTGAGAAGGTCTACATAAAAATACTAAGATTATGAGTACAAACAGTATAGATATAAGGCAAAAACTGTGTGGACTGTGTGTAGATGGCTGGCATTGGTACAAAGCTACACTGACTTAAAGTCTCACGGTTTTTTAGAGAGCCCTGGGCTATTTCTAAAGAAATTACTCATCACGCCACTGAGTCACAGACCTTTG
>JAPVLO010002953.1:0-50236 GCA_027257055.1 Cephalopachus bancanus | reverse complement strand
CACTTACCGGTAGGAGAACATTATGTGTTCACCGGATGAATGCTAGCAGACTTGTCCCATTTTCCATTACCGGCTCATTGGAAAATCAGTTAGCCTGCAGGTTGCGTTAACGAGTAAGCACTGATCACAACGGCGACACTTGTTGTGAATGGGCCTCACACTTGGGACACGCTATATCAAAAGTGTCCTGGGCCGTTACTCTCCGGCCATCAGTATCAGTCTCACATGATTCTCACAGATTCCCTTCTCTTTTCTTTATAGTCTTCTGACGACTTTGGCTTAAGCGTGATATGTCAGTGTTTCACTTCTCGGAATGTGCAATGAAACTGTGTCAAATATGTGCTGCAATGTTGTTTACTGGCAATCAGTGTTATTCTACGATGGCAATGCTGGGATACTTCTCAGCTTCACAACCACATTGATTGGAAAATACAGGATGCCTTTGCTTAGCAGAGCTTTCTGTCAATCAATCGCATTTAGGATTGTGCAACTACATTGGACCACAGTGAGTGAAATGAGTGCTCCATGTTTTGTTGTGGTAAAGCATTATTATTCCCGGGTGAGGTCTAAAATGTTTTTCCTTTGGACTTTTCCATCCAACACAGAATAGGGTTGCTCTGAATATTGCATTAGGCCTAGCGCTGGAGGTTTTTTTCCGCTTGTTGTGTATATGCCTATTCCCTGCTACAAGCTGTGTCACATGTGTGCTGACAAGGTATTTACTGGCAGTTTGTATGATTCTATCATGGCAATGCTGGAATCCCTGTCTCGCTGTGTCGCTTTCTTACATGTTATACTACGCGGGGTGTAAACCCCCAGGAGAGCACTGTCATAGATTCACTTACAGGAATGGGGAACTAAATTTGGCCACACTGAGTGGATTGAGTGCTCCAAAGTTATGGGTAGGAAAGCGTTTGTTCTCCGGGGAAGTCTAACTTTTATTTCTTTATCCATTTGCGTCTTATACAAAACACAGACGCTCTTTGTTTTTCAAAGCAGCTCATAGCCTTTGTCATGCTTGCTTTGTATGTGCGTCTCCCTTGGCACACGCTGCGTCTAATGAGTACTGCACTCTTGATTGGCAATGCCTACTCTTCTTCTGTGGTGCATGTAGTAATACCTCATTCGTACATTTTCTCTTGTAAAATTATACTCTACAGGTTGCGTTTAAGAGCAAGCGCTATATCAATCTGTCACATGTAGGAATGTGCGTCTACATGATACCACAGTGAGTGAAATGAATGCTCCGCAGTCATTATTGGGAAAGCCTTATTTCTTTAACGGGTGAATTGCAAAATCTTTTTTGCATTTTCCGTCTCCGGGGTATAAGAAATACAAGTAGTGCGCTGTTTGCTTTAACAAATGAGAGCTGACAGCCTTTATTATGCTTGTTGTGACTGTGAATCTCCCTTGAGACACATTGTGTCAAATGTGTGCTCCAGTGTCATTCAGTGGCGAACACGATTATTCTTATATGGCCAGGATGCTCTGATTCTCTCGGTGACCCATTCATATTTATCGGACTACAAAGGGTGCTTATGCTTTGGGAAAAGGAATGGCAGTGTTTCACATAGGAATGTCCAACTAAACTGCACCACACTGAGATGAATGAATGCGACGTAGGTTTTGGTAGGAAGGCCTTATTAGTTCACCGACTGAATTGCAAAATATTTTCCCCCGTTTCAAGTTCCCTCTAATCTAGAAGTCAATGACTCTATTGTGTGCATTCGTGAGTAAACTTAGAGGGCCTTTTTTATGCTGGTTTTGAATAGGCATCCACCTTGGTGAACGCTGCGTCAAACCTGTGCTAAACTCATTTAGAGGCAATCAGTAGCATTGTAAAGGGAGGCAGGGTGCAGTATTGAAATACGCATAGTCTTCCTTTCACTCGCAGCCTTCCACAGATATGTAAAGAAAACGAGTTTTTCTGCGGGTGAATTCTTAAAATGGTGTTTCTTTATACGTTTCCATCTAATGCGGAATACAGGTACGCTGTGGGGTCATTTGCCAATAAGCACTGATAGCCTTTCTTATGACTGTTGTTACTAGGCCTCTTTTTTGGGACGTGTTTGTCAAATGAGTGCTGCCTTTTGTAGGACAATCAGTATTATTCTGGCTTTGTGTTACCCTTTTATGTATAATTTACTTCCTGGCCGCCTATTTTTAGGAGTGCCGTATGACATGGTTTCACCTATAGAAATGTGAAACTACAGTGTGCCACACCGAGTGAAGTGAGCGACACACTGTTCATTATAGGAAGCCATTACTTGTTCACCGGATGAATTGCGAAAGGATTTCCATGTTGACCTTTCTGTCTTACACTCTGCAAATTTCATTGACGAATAAGAGCTGACAGGCTTGGTTTTCTTGTGGGGAATGTGTATCATGCTTGGACACACTGTGTCAAATGTGTTTCGTTGTTATTTACCGGCAAGTAATAGAATTCTTGCATGGCGCATCGTGTATTCCATGATTTTCAAGGTGTCCCTATTATTTCTGGAAAACAATAGAGGTTGAGTCTGCTTAGCATCCTGACGTGTCAGTGTTTCACGTCTAGGGAGGAGGAACTAAATTGTACCACACTGAGTAAAATGCGAGCTCCACAGTTACATATAGGAGAGCATTATTTGTTCACCGGATGAATGCTAATAGACTTGTTCCATTTCACATTACCGACTAACAGGGAAAACAATGAGCCTGCAGTTTGCTTTTCTGATGAATCACCACTGATCGCCGCTGTGATGCTTGTTGAGAATGTGCCTCACACTTGGGACACGCTATGTCAAATGTGTGCTGAGCTATGATGTGTTGGCGATCAGTATTCATCTCACTTGGGGCATGTTGCCATACATGATTCTCACAGATTCCCTTTAATTGTCATTAGAGCGCACTGCCGACTTTGGCTTACAAGAGCGCTATGTCAGGGTTTCACTTCTAGGAATGAGTATCTAAACTGTGTCAAGTGTGGGCTGCCCTATTATTTATAGGCAATGTTATTCCATTGTGGCAATTGTGGAATACTTCACAGTTTCCCATCCAAGATTATTATACAGTAAAGAATGCATTGCTTAGGAGATCTTGATGTCAATCACTCACATATAGGAATGTGCCACTACACTGCACCACAGTGAGTCAAATGAGTGCTCCAAGGTTATTTGTGGTACAGTATTAGTTTTTTGCCGGGGGAAGTCTAAAATGTTTTTCCTTTTTCTTTTCCTTCTAACACAGAACAGAATTCCTCTGCATACTTTATTTATGTCCAGGGCTGACAGTCTGTGTTAAGCTTGTTGAGTACATGCATATTCCTTGATATACGTTATGTCAAATGTGTGCTGCAACTTCTTTACTGACAGTTAGTATCATTCTATCATGCCAATGCTGGAATATCTGATTCTCAGTGTCCCTTTCATACGTATTACAGTCTACAAGGTGCATATACTCAGGAGAGCCGTGGATTGTTTCACTTACGGGAAAGGTCAATTAAAATGTGCCACAATAAGTGGAATGAGTGCTCCAAACTGATTGGTAGCAAAGCATTATTTGTTCTCCGGGGAAGACTGGATTCTTTTTCTTTATACGTTGGCGGGTTACACAAAATACCCATGCTCTTCGCTTTTCAAAAGAGCTCACAGCCTTGGTCATGCTTGTTTCGTTTGTGCGTGTCCTTGAAGACACGCTGTGTCAAATGTGTGTACTACTCTTGATTGGCAATGACTAATATTCTTCTGTGGTGCCTGCAGTAATACCTCATTCTCACGGGTTCGCTTTTATTGAAATCATACTCTACAGGGTGCATTCTCTTTTAGGAGGAGCGCAAATAGCCATCTTTCACATTGAGGAATGTGCATCTGTATTATACCACAGTGAGTGAAATGAGTGCTCCACAGTCATTTGTGGGAAAGCATTATTTCTTCAACGCGTGAATTCCCAAATGATTTTGCATGTTACATCTCCGGGTTCTAAGAACTACGATGACTGCAGTTTGCATTCGGGACAAAGAGCTGACAGCCTTTGTTATGCTGGTTGTGACTGTGAATCTTCTTTGAATCCCATTATGTGGAATGTGTGCTCCAGTGTCACTTAGTGGCGATGTATATGATTCTTAGGTGGCAATGATGCAACAACTGATTCTCTCACTCACCCATTCGTATTCATCAGTATGCAAAGGGTGCTGATGCTTTGGAAAAACGAGTGGCAATGTTTCACTTATAGGAATGTCCAGCTACACTGCACCACACAGATGTAAATGAGTGAGACGTAGCTTTTTGTAGGAAACCCTTATTTAATCTCCAAGTGAATTCTAAAATACTTTCCCTTTGCCAATTTCCCTCTAATCTCGAATATAATTACTCTGCTGTGTGCATTCGTGAATAAACTTTGATGTCTTTTGAATGCCGGTTTGGAATGTGCATCTGCCTTGGTTAACGCTGGGTCAAACCTATGCTCCACTCATGCATTGGCAATCAGTAGTATTCAAAAGAGAGGCAGGCTGCAATATGTGGTTCACATAGACTTCGTTTTATTTTTATTATATTAACCTGTCAGTATTACACGGCTATCGCTAAGAAAACATTATTCCTTCATCGGGTGAGTTCTAAAATGGGTTTTCTTTATACATTCCTTTCTAATAACGAAGACAAGTTCTGTGCGGTGTCACTTGCCAACAAGTCCTCATAGCCTTGCTTGTTGTGCGTCGGCATCTTCCTCGGGACACACTTTTCCAATGTGTGCTGCAATATGTTGGACAATGAGTACCATTCTGGCTTGGTGTATGCCGTGATAACTAATTCGAACTGTTTCCCTTTGAAGTATATCATGCCGTACAGAGTGCTTATAGTTCGGAGAGCCGTGTGTCAAGATTTCACCTATAGGTATGTGAAACTAACATGTGACACCCTGAGGGAAGAGCCATTCATTGTTCATTGTAGGACACCATGAGTTGTTCACCGGACGAATTCCGAAAGGAATTCCATGGTGACATTTCCATCTAATCCAAAATTCAATGACGAATACGAGCTGACAGGCTCTGTTGGCTTGTTGGGAATGTGTTTCGCGTTTGGACACGCTGTGGCAAATGTATTCGGCATTGTTATTTATTGGCAAGTAGTAGTAGTCTTGCATGGTGCATGGTATATTACATGATTCTCAAGGTATCCCTATTATTTCGACGCCAGAAAGGTTGGCTTTGCTTCGCAGAGAGATGTCAGTATTTCACGTATAGGAAAGAGGAAGTAAATGGTGCCACACGGAGGAAAATGAGGACTCCACACTTACCGGTAGGAGAACATTATGTGTTCACCGGATGAATGCTAGCAGACTTGTCCCATTTTCCATTACCGGCTCATTGGAAAATCAGTTAGCCTGCAGGTTGCGTTAACGAGTAAGCACTGATCACAACGGCGACACTTGTTGTGAATGGGCCTCACACTTGGGACACGCTATATCAAAAGTGTCCTGGGCCGTTACTCTCCGGCCATCAGTATCAGTCTCACATGATTCTCACAGATTCCCTTCTCTTTTCTTTATAGTCTTCTGACGACTTTGGCTTAAGCGTGATATGTCAGTGTTTCACTTCTCGGAATGTGCAATGAAACTGTGTCAAATATGTGCTGCAATGTTGTTTACTGGCAATCAGTGTTATTCTACGATGGCAATGATGGGATACTTCTCAGCTTCACAACCACATTGATTGGAAAATACAGGATGCCTTTGCTTAGCAGAGCTTTCTGTCAATCAATCGCATTTAGGATTGTGCAACTACATTGGACCACAGTGAGTGAAATGAGTGCTCCATGTTTTGTTGTGGTAAAGCATTATTATTCCCGGGTGAGGTCTAAAATGTTTTTCCTTTGGACTTTTCCATCCAACACAGAATAGGGTTGCTCTGAATATTGCATTAGGCCTAGCGCTGGAGGTTTTTTTCCGCTTGTTGTGTATATGCCTATTCCCTGCTACAAGCTGTGTCACACGTGTGCTGACAAGGTATTTACTGGCAGTTTGTATGATTCTATCATGGCAATGCTGGAATCCCTGTCTCGCTGTGTCGCTTTCTTACATGTTATACTACGCGGGGTGTAAACCCCCAGGAGAGCACTGTCATAGATTCACTTACAGGAATGGGGAACTAAATTTGGCCACACTGAGTGGATTGAGTGCTCCAAAGTTATGGGTAGGAAAGCGTTTGTTCTCCGGGGAAGTCTAACTTTTATTTCTTTATCCATTTGCGTCTTATACAAAACACAGACGCTCTTTGTTTTTCAAAGCAGCGACTGTGTTGCTTGCTTTGTATGTGCGTCTCCCTTGGCACACGCTGCGTCTAATGAGTACTGCACTCTTGATTGGCAATGCCTACTCTTCTTCTGTGGTGCATGTAGTAATACCTCATTCGTACATTTTCTCTTGTAAAATTATACTCTACAGGTTGCGTTTAAGAGCAAGCGCTTTATCAATCTGTCACATGTAGGAATGTGCGTCTACATGATACCACAGTGAGTGAAATGAATGCTCCGCAGTCATTATTGGGAAAGCCTTATTTCTTTAACGGGTGAATTGCAAAATCTTTTTTGCATTTTCCGTCTCCGGGGTATAAGAAATACAAGTAGTGCGCTGTTTGCTTTAACAAATGAGAGCTGACAGCCTTTATTATGCTTGTTGTGACTGTGAATCTCCCTTGAGACACATTGTGTCAAATGTGTGCTCCAGTGTCATTCAGTGGCGAACACGATTATTCTTATATGGCCAGGATGCTCTGATTCTCTCGGTGACCCATTCATATTTATCGGACTACAAAGGGTGCTTATGCTTTGGGAGAAGGAATGGCAGTGTTTCACATAGGAATGTCCAACTAAACTGCACCACACTGAGATGAATGAATGCGACGTAGGTTTTGGTAGGAAGGCCTTATTAGTTCACCGACTGAATTGCAAAATATTTTCCCCCGTTTCAAGTTCCCTCTAATCTAGAAGTCAATGACTCTATTGTGTGCATTCGTGAGTAAACTTAGAGGGCCTTTTATATGCTGGTTTTGAATAGGCATCCACCTTGGTGAACGCTGCGTCAAACCTGTGCTAAACTCATTTAGAGGCAATCAGTAGCATTGTAAAGGGAGGCAGGGTGCAGTATTGAAATACGCATAGTCTTCCTTTCACTCGCAGCCTTCCACAGATATGTAAAGAAAACGAGTTTTTCTGCGGGTGAATTCTTAAAATGGTGTTTCTTTATACGTTTCCATCTAATGCGGAATACAGGTACGCTGTGGGGTCATTTGCCAATAAGCACTGATAGCCTTTCTTATGACAGTTGTTACTAGGCCTCATTTTTGGGACGTGTTTGTCAAATGAGTGCTGCCTTTTGTAGGACAATCAGTATTATTCTGGCTTTGTGTTACCCTTTTATGTATAATTTACTTCCTGGCCGCCTATTTTTAGGAGTGCCGTATGACATGGTTTCACCTATAGAAATGTGAAACTACAGTGTGCCACACCGAGTGAAGTGAGCGACACACTGTTCATTATAGGAAGCCATTACTTGTTCACCGGATGAATTGCGAAAGGATTTCCATGTTGACCTTTCTGTCTTACACTCTGCAAATTTCATTGACGAATAAGAGCTGACAGGCTTGGTTTTCTTGTGGGGAATGTGTATCATGCTTGGACACACTGTGTCAAATGTGTTTCGTTGTTATTTACCGGCAAGTAATAGAATTCTTGCATGGCGCATGGTGTATTCCATGATTTTCAAGGTGTCCCTATTATTTCTGGAAAACAATAGAGGTTGAGTCTGCTTAGCATCCTGACGTGTCAGTGTTTCACGTCTAGGGAGGAGGAACTAAATTGTACCACACTGAGTACAATGCGAGCTCCACAGTTACATATAGGACAGCATTATTTGTTCACCGGATGAATGCTAATAGACTTGTTCCATTTCACATTACCGACTAACAGGGAAAACAATGAGCCTGCAGTTTGCTTTTCTGATGAATCACCACTGATCGCCGCTGTGATGCTTGTTGAGAATGTGCCTCACACTTGGGACACGCTATGTCAAATGTGTGCTGAGCTATGATGTGTTGGCGATCAGTATTCATCTCACTTGGGGCATGTTGCCATACATGATTCTCACAGATTCCCTTTAATTGTCATTAGAGCGCACTGCCGACTTTGGCTTACAAGAGCGCTATGTCAGGGTTTCACTTCTAGGAATGAGTATCTAAACTGTGTCAAGTGTGGGCTGCCCTATTATTTATAGGCAATGTTATTCCATTGTGGCAATTGTGGAATACTTCACAGTTTCCCATCCAAGATTATTATACAGTAAAGAATGCATTGCTTAGGAGATCTTGATGTCAATCACTCACATATAGGAATGTGCCACTACACTGCACCACAGTGAGTCAAATGAGTGCTCCAAGGTTATTTGTGGTACAGTATTAGTTTTTTGCCGGGGGAAGTCTAAAATGTTTTTCCTTTTTCTTTTCCTTCTAACACAGAACAGAATTCCTCTGCATACTTTATTTATGTCCAGGGCTGACAGTCTGTGTTAAGCTTGTTGAGTACATGCATATTCCTTGATATACGTTATGTCAAATGTGTGCTGCAACTTCTTTACTGACAGTTAGTATCATTCTATCATGCCAATGCTGGAATATCTGATTCTCAGTGTCCCTTTCATACGTATTACAGTCTACAAGGTGCATATACTCAGGAGAGCCGTGGATTGTTTCACTTACGGGAAAGGTCAATTAAAATGTGCCACAATAAGTGGAATGAGTGCTCCAAACTGATTGGTAGCAAAGCATTATTTGTTCTCCGGGGAAGACTGGATTCTTTTTCTTTATACGTTGGCGGGTTACACAAAATACCCATGCTCTTCGCTTTTCAAAAGAGCTCACAGCCTTGGTCATGCTTGTTTCGTTTGTGCGTGTCCTTGAAGACACGCTGTGTCAAATGTGTGTACTACTCTTGATTGGCAATGACTAATATTCTTCTGTGGTGCCTGCAGTAATACCTCATTCTCACGGGTTCGCTTTTATTGAAATCATACTCTACAGGGTGCATTCTCTTTGAGGAGGAGCGCAAATAGCCATCTTTCACATTGAGGAATGTGCATCTGTATTATACCACAGTGAGTGAAATGAGTGCTCCACAGTCATTTGTGGGAAAGCATTATTTCTTCAACGCGTGAATTCCCAAATGATTTTGCATGTTACATCTCCGGGTTCTAAGAACTACGATGACTGCAGTTTGCATTCGGGACAAAGAGCTGACAGCCTTTGTTATGCTGGTTGTGACTGTGAATCTTCTTTGAATCCCATTATGTGGAATGTGTGCTCCAGTGTCACTTAGTGGCGATGTATATGATTCTTAGGTGGCAATGATGCAACAACTGATTCTCTCACTCACCCATTCGTATTCATCAGTATGCAAAGGGTGCTGATGCTTTGGAAAAACGAGTGGCAATGTTTCACTTATAGGAATGTCCAGCTACACTGCACCACACAGATGTAAATGAGTGAGACGTAGCTTTTTGTAGGAAACCCTTATTTAATCTCCAAGTGAATTCTAAAATACTTTCCCTTTGCCAATTTCCCTCTAATCTCGAATATAATTACTCTGCTGTGTGCATTCGTGAATAAACTTTGATGTCTTTTGAATGCCGGTTTGGAATGTGCATCTGCCTTGGTTAACGCTGGGTCAAACCTATGCTCCACTCATGCATTGGCAATCAGTAGTATTCAAAAGAGAGGCAGGCTGCAATATGTGGTTCACATAGACTTCGTTTTATTTTTATTATATTAACCTGTCAGTATTACACGGCTATCGCTAAGAAAACATTATTCCTTCATCGGGTGAGTTCTAAAATGGGTTTTCTTTATACATTCCTTTCTAATAACGAAGACAAGTTCTGTGCGGTGTCACTTGCCAACAAGTCCTCATAGCCTTGCTTGTTGTGCGTCGGCATCTTCCTCGGGACACACTTTTCCAATGTGTGCTGCAATATGTTGGACAATGAGTACCATTCTGGCTTGGTGTATGCCGTGATAACTAATTCGAACTGTTTCCCTTTGAAGTATATCATGCCGTACAGAGTGCTTATAGTTCGGAGAGCCGTGTGTCAAGATTTCACCTATAGGTATGTGAAACTAACATGTGACACCCTGAGGGAAGAGCCATTCATTGTTCATTGTAGGACACCATGAGTTGTTCACCGGACGAATTCCGAAAGGAATTCCATGGTGACATTTCCATCTAATCCAAAATTCAATGACGAATACGAGCTGACAGGCTCTGTTGGCTTGTTGGGAATGTGTTTCGCGTTTGGACACGCTGTGGCAAATGTATTCGGCATTGTTATTTATTGGCAAGTAGTAGTAGTCTTGCATGGTGCATGGTATATTACATGATTCTCAAGGTATCCCTATTATTTCGACGCCAGAAAGGTTGGCTTTGCTTCGCAGAGAGATGTCAGTATTTCACGTATAGGAAAGAGGAAGTAAATGGTGCCACACGGAGGAAAATGAGGACTCCACACTTACCGGTAGGAGAACATTATGTGTTCACCGGATGAATGCTAGCAGACTTGTCCCATTTTCCATTACCGGCTCATTGGAAAATCAGTTAGCCTGCAGGTTGCGTTAACGAGTAAGCACTGATCACAACGGCGACACTTGTTGTGAATGGGCCTCACACTTGGGACACGCTATATCAAAAGTGTCCTGGGCCGTTACTCTCCGGCCATCAGTATCAGTCTCACATGATTCTCACAGATTCCCTTCTCTTTTCTTTATAGTCTTCTGACGACTTTGGCTTAAGCGTGATATGTCAGTGTTTCACTTCTCGGAATGTGCAATGAAACTGTGTCAAATATGTGCTGCAATGTTGTTTACTGGCAATCAGTGTTATTCTACGATGGCAATGCTGGGATACTTCTCAGCTTCACAACCACATTGATTGGAAAATACAGGATGCCTTTGCTTAGCAGAGCTTTCTGTCAATCAATCGCATTTAGGATTGTGCAACTACATTGGACCACAGTGAGTGAAATGAGTGCTCCATGTTTTGTTGTGGTAAAGCATTATTATTCCCGGGTGAGGTCTAAAATGTTTTTCCTTTGGACTTTTCCATCCAACACAGAATAGGGTTGCTCTGAATATTGCATTAGGCCTAGCGCTGGAGGTTTTTTTCCGCTTGTTGTGTATATGCCTATTCCCTGCTACAAGCTGTGTCACATGTGTGCTGACAAGGTATTTACTGGCAGTTTGTATGATTCTATCATGGCAATGCTGGAATCCCTGTCTCGCTGTGTCGCTTTCTTACATGTTATACTACGCGGGGTGTAAACCCCCAGGAGAGCACTGTCATAGATTCACTTACAGGAATGGGGAACTAAATTTGGCCACACTGAGTGGATTGAGTGCTCCAAAGTTATGGGTAGGAAAGCGTTTGTTCTCCGGGGAAGTCTAACTTTTATTTCTTTATCCATTTGCGTCTTATACAAAACACAGACGCTCTTTGTTTTTCAAAGCAGCTCATAGCCTTTGTCATGCTTGCTTTGTATGTGCGTCTCCCTTGGCACACGCTGCGTCTAATGAGTACTGCACTCTTGATTGACAATGCCTACTCTTCTTCTGTGGTGCATGTAGTAATACCTCATTCGTACATTTTCTCTTGTAAAATTATACTCTACAGGTTGCGTTTAAGAGCAAGCGCTTTATCAATCTGTCACATGTAGGAATGTGCGTCTACATGATACCACAGTGAGTGAAATGAATGCTCCGCAGTCATTATTGGGAAAGCCTTATTTCTTTAACGGGTGAATTGCAAAATCTTTTTTGCATTTTCCGTCTCCGGGGTATAAGAAATACAAGTAGTGCGCTGTTTGCTTTAACAAATGAGAGCTGACAGCCTTTATTATGCTTGTTGTGACTGTGAATCTCCCTTGAGACACATTGTGTCAAATGTGTGCTCCAGTGTCATTCAGTGGCGAACACGATTATTCTTATATGGCCAGGATGCTCTGATTCTCTCGGTGACCCATTCATATTTATCGGACTACAAAGGGTGCTTATGCTTTGGGAGAAGGAATGGCAGTGTTTCACATAGGAATGTCCAACTAAACTGCACCACACTGAGATGAATGAATGCGACGTAGGTTTTGGTAGGAAGGCCTTATTAGTTCACCGACTGAATTGCAAAATATTTTCCCCCGTTTCAAGTTCCCTCTAATCTAGAAGTCAATGACTCTATTGTGTGCATTCGTGAGTAAACTTAGAGGGCCTTTTTATGCTGGTTTTGAATAGGCATCCACCTTGGTGAACGCTGCGTCAAACCTGTGCTAAACTCATTTAGAGGCAATCAGTAGCATTGTAAAGGGAGGCAGGGTGCAGTATTGAAATACGCATAGTCTTCCTTTCACTCGCAGCCTTCCACAGATATGTAAAGAAAACGAGTTTTTCTGCGGGTGAATTCTTAAAATGGTGTTTCTTTATACGTTTCCATCTAATGCGGAATACAGGTACGCTGTGGGGTCATTTGCCAATAAGCACTGATAGCCTTTCTTATGACTGTTGTTACTAGGCCTCATTTTTGGGACGTGTTTGTCAAATGAGTGCTGCCTTTTGTAGGACAATCAGTATTATTCTGGCTTTGTGTTACCCTTTTATGTATAATTTACTTCCTGGCCGCCTATTTTTAGGAGTGCCGTATGACATGGTTTCACCTATAGAAATGTGAAACTACAGTGTGCCACACCGAGTGAAGTGAGCGACACACTGTTCATTATAGGAAGCCATTACTTGTTCACCGGATGAATTGCGAAAGGATTTCCATGTTGACCTTTCTGTCTTACACTCTGCAAATTTCATTGACGAATAAGAGCTGACAGGCTTGGTTTTCTTGTGGGGAATGTGTATCATGCTTGGACACACTGTGTCAAATGTGTTTCGTTGTTATTTACCGGCAAGTAATAGAATTCTTGCATGGCGCATGGTGTATTCCATGATTTTCAAGGTGTCCCTATTATTTCTGGAAAACAATAGAGGTTGAGTCTGCTTAGCATCCTGACGTGTCAGTGTTTCACGTCTAGGGAGGAGGAACTAAATTGTACCACACTGAGTAAAATGCGAGCTCCACAGTTACATATAGGACAGCATTATTTGTTCACCGGATGAATGCTAATAGACTTGTTCCATTTCACATTACCGACTAACAGGGAAAACAATGAGCCTGCAGTTTGCTTTTCTGATGAATCACCACTGATCGCCGCTGTGATGCTTGTTGAGAATGTGCCTCACACTTGGGACACGCTATGTCAAATGTGTGCTGAGCTATGATGTGTTGGCGATCAGTATTCATCTCACTTGGGGCATGTTGCCATACATGATTCTCACAGATTCCCTTTAATTGTCATTAGAGCGCACTGCCGACTTTGGCTTACAAGAGCGCTATGTCAGGGTTTCACTTCTAGGAATGAGTATCTAAACTGTGTCAAGTGTGGGCTGCCCTATTATTTATAGGCAATGTTATTCCATTGTGGCAATTGTGGAATACTTCACAGTTTCCCATCCAAGATTATTATACAGTAAAGAATGCATTGCTTAGGAGATCTTGATGTCAATCACTCACATATAGGAATGTGCCACTACACTGCACCACAGTGAGTCAAATGAGTGCTCCAAGGTTATTTGTGGTACAGTATTAGTTTTTTGCCGGGGGAAGTCTAAAATGTTTTTCCTTTTTCTTTTCCTTCTAACACAGAACAGAATTCCTCTGCATACTTTATTTATGTCCAGGGCTGACAGTCTGTGTTAAGCTTGTTGAGTACATGCATATTCCTTGATATACGTTATGTCAAATGTGTGCTGCAACTTCTTTACTGACAGTTAGTATCATTCTATCATGCCAATGCTGGAATATCTGATTCTCAGTGTCCCTTTCATACGTATTACAGTCTACAAGGTGCATATACTCAGGAGAGCCGTGGATTGTTTCACTTACGGGAAAGGTCAATTAAAATGTGCCACAATAAGTGGAATGAGTGCTCCAAACTGATTGGTAGCAAAGCATTATTTGTTCTCCGGGGAAGACTGGATTCTTTTTCTTTATACGTTGGCGGGTTACACAAAATACCCATGCTCTTCGCTTTTCAAAAGAGCTCACAGCCTTGGTCATGCTTGTTTCGTTTGTGCGTGTCCTTGAAGACACGCTGTGTCAAATGTGTGTACTACTCTTGATTGGCAATGACTAATATTCTTCTGTGGTGCCTGCAGTAATACCTCATTCTCACGGGTTCGCTTTTATTGAAATCATACTCTACAGGGTGCATTCTCTTTTAGGAGGAGCGCAAATAGCCATCTTTCACATTGAGGAATGTGCATCTGTATTATACCACAGTGAGTGAAATGAGTGCTCCACAGTCATTTGTGGGAAAGCATTATTTCTTCAACGCGTGAATTCCCAAATGATTTTGCATGTTACATCTCCGGGTTCTAAGAACTACGATGACTGCAGTTTGCATTCGGGACAAAGAGCTGACAGCCTTTGTTATGCTGGTTGTGACTGTGAATCTTCTTTGAATCCCATTATGTGGAATGTGTGCTCCAGTGTCACTTAGTGGCGATGTATATGATTCTTAGGTGGCAATGATGCAACAACTGATTCTCTCACTCACCCATTCGTATTCATCAGTATGCAAAGGGTGCTGATGCTTTGGAAAAACGAGTGGCAATGTTTCACTTATAGGAATGTCCAGCTACACTGCACCACACAGATGTAAATGAGTGAGACGTAGCTTTTTGTAGGAAACCCTTATTTAATCTCCAAGTGAATTCTAAAATACTTTCCCTTGCCAATTTCCCTCTAATCTCGAATATATTTACTCTGCTGTGTGCATTCGTGAATAAACTTTGATGTCTTTTGAATGCCGGTTTGGAATGTGCATCTGCCTTGGCTAACGCTGAGTCAAACCTATGCTCCACTCATGCATTGGCAATCAGTAGTATTCAAAAGAGAGGCAGGCTGCAATATGTGGTTCACATAGCTTCGTTTTATTTTTATTATATTAAACTGTCAGTATTACACGGCTATCGCTAAGAAAACATTATTCCTTCATCGGGTGAGTTCTAAAATGGGTTTTCTTTATACATTCCTTTCTAATAACGAAGACAAGTTCTGTGCGGTGTCATTGCCAACAAGTCCTCATAGCCTTGCTTGTTGTGCGTCGGCATCTTCCTCGGGACACACTTTTCCAATGTGTGCTGCAATATGTTGGACAATGAGTACCATTCTGGCTTGGTGTATGCCGTGATAACTAATTCGAACTGTTTCCCTTTGAAGTATATCATGCCGTACAGAGTGCTTATAGTTCGGAGAGCCGTGTGTCAAGATTTCACCTATAGGTATGTGAAACTAACATGTGACACCCTGAGGGAAGAGCCATTCATTGTTCATTGTAGGACACATGAGTTGTTCACCGGACGAATTCCGAAAGGAATTCCATGGTGACATTTCCATCTAATCCAAAATTCAATGACGAATACGAGCTGACAGCTCTGTTGGCTTGTTGGGAATGTGTTTCGCGTTTGGACACGCTGTGGCAAATGTATTCGGCATTGTTATTTATTGGCAAGTAGTAGTAGTCTTGCATGGTGCATGGTATATTACATGATTCTCAAGGTATCCCTATTATTTCGACGCCAGAAAGGTTGGCTTTGCTTCGCAGAGAGATGTCAGTATTTCACGTATAGGAAAGAGGAAGTAAATGGTGCCACACGGAGGAAAATGAGGACTCCACACTTACCGGTAGGAGAACATTATGTGTTCACCGGATGAATGCTAGCAGACTTGTCCCATTTTCCATTACCGGCTCATTGGAAAATCAGTTAGCCTGCAGGTTGCGTTAACGAGTAAGCACTGATCACAATGGCGACACTTGTTGTGAATGGGCCTCACACTTGGGACACGCTATATCAAAAGTGTCCTGGGCCGTTACTCTCCGCCATCAGTATCAGTCTCACATGATTCTCACAGATTCCCTTCTCTTTTCTTTATAGTGTTCTGACGACTTTGGCTTAAGCGTGATAGATATGTCAGCGTTTCACTTGTCGGAATGTGCAATGAAACTGTGTCAAATATGTGCTGCAATGTTGTTTACTGGCAATCAGTGTTATTCTACGATGGCAATGCTGGGATACTTCTCAGCTTCACAACCACATTGATTGGAAAATACAGGATGCCTTTGCTTAGCAGAACTTTCTGTCAATCAATCGTATTTAGGTTTGTGCAAGTACATTGGACCACAGTGAGTGAAATGAGTGCTCCATGTTTTGTGTGGAAAGCATTATTATTCCCGGGTGAGGTCTCAAATGTTTTTCCTTTGGACTTTTCCATCCAACACAGAATAGGGTGCTCTGAATATTGCATTAGGCCTAGCGCTGGAGGTTTTTTTCCGCTTGTTGTGTATATGCCTATTCCCTGCTACAAGCTGTGTCACATGTGTGCTGACAAGGTATTTACTGGCAGTTTGTATGATTCTATCATGGCAATGCTGGAATCCCTGTCTCGCTGTGTCGCTTTCTTACATGTTAAACTACGCGGGGTGTAAACACCCAGGAGAGCACTGTCATAGATTCACTTACAGGAATGGGGAACTAAATTTGGCCACACTGAGTGGATTGAGTGCTCCAAAGTTATGGGTAGGAAAGCGTTTGTTCTCCGGGGAAGTCTAACTTTTATTTCTTTATCCATTTGCGTCTTATACAAAACACAGACACTCTTTGTTTTTCAAAGCAGCTCATAGCCTTTGTCATGCTTGCTTTGTATGTGCGTCTCCCTTGGCACACGCTGCGTCTAATGAGTACTGCACTCTTGATTGGCAATGCCTACTCTTCTTCTGTGGTGCATGTAGTAATACCTCATTCGTACATTTTCTCTTGTAAAATTATACTCTACAGGTTGCGTTTAAGAGCAAGCGCTATATCAATCTGTCACATGTAGGAATGTGCGTCTACATGATACCACAGTGAGTGAAATGAATGCTCCGCAGTCATTATTGGGAAAGCCTTATTTCTTTAATGGGTGAATTGCAAAATCTTTTTTTTGCCTATAGGAAGTCTCCGGGGTATAAGAAATACAAGTAGTGCGCTGTTTGCTTTAACAAATGAGAGCTGACAGCCTTTATTATGCTTGTTGTGACTGTGAATCTCCCTCGAGACACATTGTGTCAAATGTGTGCTCCAGTGTCATTCAGTGGCGAACACGATTATTCTTATATGGCCAGGATGCTCTGATTCTCTCGGTGACCTATTCATATTTATCGGACTACAAAGGGTGCTTATGCTTTGGGAAAAAGAATGGCAGTGTTTCACATAGGAATGTCCAACTAATCTGCACCACACTGAGATGAATGAATGCGATGTAGGTTTTGGTAGGAAGGCCTTATTATTTCACCTACTGAATTGCAAAATACTTTTCCCTGTTTCACGTTCCCTCTAATCTAGAAGATAATGACTCTTTTGTGTGCATTCGTGAATAAACTTAGAGGGCCTTTTTTTATGCTGGTTGTGAATGGGCATCCAACTTGGTGAACGCTGCCTCAAACCTGTGCAAAACTCATTTAGAGGCAATCAGTAGCATTGTAAAGGGAGGCAGGGTGCCGTATTGAAATACGCATAGTCTTCCTTTCACCCGCAGCCATCCACACATATTTAAAGAAAACGAGTTTTTCTGCGGGTGAATTCTTAAAATGGTGTTTCTTTATAGGTTTCCATCTAATGCGGAATACAGTTACGCTGTGGGGTCTTTTGCCAATAAGCACTGATAGCCTTTCTTATGACTGTTGTTACTAGGCCTCTTTTTTGGGACGTGTTTGTCAAATGAGTGCTGCCTTTTGTAGGACAATCAGTATTATTCTGGCTTTGTGTTACTCTTTTATGTATAATTTACTTCCTGGCCGCATATTTTTAGGAGTGCCGTATGACATGGTTTCACCTATAGAAATGTGAAACTACAGTGTGCCACACCGAGTGAAGTGAGCGACACACTGTTCATTATAGGAAGCCATTACTAGTTCACCGGATGAATTGCGAAAGGATTTCCATGTTGACCTTTCTGTCTTCCACTCTGCAAATTTCATTGACTAATAAGAGCTGAAAGGCTTGGTTTTCTCGTGGGGAATGGGTATCATGCTTGGACACACTGTGTCAAATGTGTCTTGCGTTGTTATTTACCGGCAAGTAATAGAATTCTTGCATGGCGCATGGTGTATTACATGATTTTCAAGGTGTCCCTATTATTTCTGGAAAACAATAGAGGTTGAGTCTGCTTAGCATCCTGACGTGTCAGTGTTTCACGTCTAGGGAGGAGGAACTAAATTGTACCACACTGAGTAAAATGCGAGCTCCACAGTTACATATAGGAGAGCATTATTTGTTCACCGGATGAATGCTAATAGACTCGTTCCATTTCACATTACCGACTAATAGGGAAAATGACCCTGCAGGTTGCTTTTCTGATGAATCATCACTTATCGCCGCTGTGATGCTTGTTGAGAATGTGCCTCACACTTCGGACACGCTATGTCAAATGTGTGCTGAGCTATCATTTGTTGGCGATCAGTATTCATCTGACTTGGGGCATGTTGCCATACATGACTCTCACAGATTCCCTTTAATTGTCATTAGAGCGCACTGCCGACTTTGGCTTACAAGAGCGCTATGTCAGGGCTTCGCTTCTAGGAATGAGTATCTAAACTGTGTCAAGTGTGGGCTGCCCTATTATTTATAGGCAATGTTATTCCATTGTGGCAATTGTGGAATACTTCACAGTTTCCCATCCAAGATTATTATACAGTAAAGAATGCATTGCTTACGAGATCTTGATGTCAATCACTCACATATAGGAATGTGCAAATACACTGCACCACAGTGAGTCAAATGAGTGCTCCAAGGTTATTTGTGGTACAGTATTAGTTTTTCGCCGGGGGAAGTCTAAAATGTTTTTCCTTTTTCTTTTCCTTGTAACACAGAAAAGAATTCCTGTGCATACTTTATTTATGTCCAGGGCTGACACTCTGAGTTAAGCTTTTTGTGTACATGCATATTCCTTGATATACGTTATTTCAAATGTGTGCTGCAATTTCTTTACTGGCAGTTAGTATCATTCGATCATGCCAATGCTGGAATATCTGATTCTCAGTGTCCCTTTCATACGTATTATAGTCTACAAGGTGCATATACTCAGGAGAGCCGTGGATTGTTTCCCTTACGGGAATGGTCAATTAAAATGTGCCACAATAAGTGGAATGAGTGCTCAAGACTGATTGGTAGCAAAGCATTATGTGTTCTCCGGGGAAGACTGGATATTTTTTCTTTATACTTTGGCGGGTTATACAAAATACCCATGCTCTTCGCTTTTCAAAAGAGCTCACAGCCTTTGTCATGCTTGTTTCGTTTGTGCGTGTCCTTGAAGACACGCAGTGTCAAATGTGTGTACTACTCTTGATTGGCAATGACTAATATTCTTCTGTGGGGCCTGCAGTAATACCTCATTCTCACGGGTTCGCTTTTATTGAAATCATACTCTACAGGCTGCATTCTCTTTTAGGAGGAGCGCAAATAGCCATCTTTCACATTTAGGAATGTGCATCTGTATTATACCACAGTGAGTGAAATGAGTGCTCCACAGTCATTTGTGGGAAAGCATTATTTCTTCAACGTGTGAATTCGTAAATGATTCTGCATGTTACATCTCCGGGTTCTAAGAACTACAATGACTGTGCAGTTTGCATTTGGGACAAAGAACTGACAGCCTTTGTTATGCTGGTTGTGACTGTGAATCTTCTTTGAATCCCATTATGTGGAATGTGTGCTCCAGTGTCATTTAGTGGCGATGTATATGATTCTTAGGTGGCAATGATGCAACAACTGATTCTCTCACTCACCCATTCGTATTTATCAGTATGCAAAGGGTGCTGATGCTTTGGAAAAACGAGTGGCAATGTTTCACTTATAGGAATGTGCACCACACAGAGGTAAATGAGTGAGACGTAGCTTTTTGTAGGAAACCCTTATTTAATCTCCAAGTGAATTCTAAAATACTTTCCCTTTGGGAATTTCCCTCTAATCTCGAATATAATTACTCTGCTGTGTGCATTCGTGAATAAACTTTGATGTCTTTTGAATGCCGGTTTGGAATGTGCATCTGCCTTGGTTACGCTGGGTCAAACCTGTGCTCCACTCATGCATTGGCAATCAGTAGTATTCAAAAGAGAGGCAGGCTGCAATATGTGGTTCACATAGACTTCGTTTTATTTTTATTATACTAAACTGTCGCTCTTACACAGCTATCGCTAAGAAAACATTATTCCTTCATCTGGTGAGTTCTAAAATGGGTTTTCTTTATACACTCCTTTCTAATAATGAATACAAGTTCTGTGCGGTTTCATTTGCCAACAATACCTCATAGCCTTGCTTGTTGTGCGTCGGCATCTTCCTCGGACACACTTTTCCAATGTGTGCCGCAATATGTTGGACAATGAGTACCATTCTGGCTTGGTGTATGCCGTGATACCTAATTCGAACTGTTTCCCTTTTAAGCATTTCATCGTGTACTGAGTGCTTATAGTTCAGAGAGCCATTTGTCGTTTCACCTATAGATATTTGAAACTAACATGTGGCACACTGAGGGAAGAGCCATTCATTGTTAATTTTAGGACACCATGAGTTGTTCACCGAACGAATTCCGAAACAAATTCCATGGTGACATTTCCTTCTATTACGAAATTCAATGACGAATACGAGCTGACAGGCTCTGTTGGCTTGTTGGGAGTGTGTTTTCTGTTTGGACACGCTGTGGCAAATGTATTCGTCATTGTTATTTATTGGCAAGTAGTAGTAGTCTTGCATGGTGCATGGTATATTACATGAGTCTCAAGGTATCCCTATTATTTCGATGCCAGAAAGGTTGCCTTTGCTTCGCAGTGAGATGTCAGTATTTCACGTATAGGAAAGAGTAAGTAAATGGTGCCACACGGAGAAAAATGAGGAGTCCACACTTACCTGTAGGACTACATTATGTGTTCTCTGGATGAATGCTAGCAGACTTGTCCCATTTTCCATTACCGGCTAATTGGAACATCAATTAGCCTGCAGGTTGCGTTAACGAGTAAGTACTGATCACAGTGGCGACACTTGTCAATTGGCCTCACACTTGGGACACGCTATGTCAAAAGTGTGCTGGGCGATTACTCACCGACCATCAGTATCAGTCTCACATGACTGTCACATGATTCTCCTGTAATTCTGGCTACTCGGAAAGCTGAGGACGAAGGATCACCAGAGTCCAGCAGGTCGAATCTGTGTTGGCCGGAAACGGCCACCACACTCCAGTTTGGGCGACAGAGTGAGACTCCAATTCAAAAAAAAAAAAATGTGGAACTACAGAGTGCCACACTTAGTGAAATTAGCGATTCACCGTTAATTATAGGAAACCATAACTTGTTCACTGGTTGAGTTGTGAAAGGATTTCCATGTAGACCTATCCACCTTATACTCTGCAAATTTCATTGACGAAGAAGAGGTGACAGACTTGGTTTGCTTTTTGGGAATGTGTCTCATATTTGGACACGCTGTGTCAAGTGTGTCTTGCATTGTTGTTTAATGGCAAGTAGTATTCTTGCACTGTGCATGGTGTGTTACATGATTTTCAAGGTGTCCCTATTATTTCTAGTATACAATACAGGTTGCATTTTCTTAGCATCCTGACATGTCACTGTTTCACGTCTAGGGAGGAGGAACCAAATTGTGCCACACTGAGTAAAATAAGGGCTCCACACTTACCTATAGGAGAGCATTCTTTGTTCACCGGATGAATCCTAATAGACTTGGTCCATTTTATATTACGGACTAACAGGGAAAACAGCCTGCAATTTGCATTTTCGAGTAACCACTGATCGCCGCTGTGATGCTTGTGAATGTGCCTCACACTTGGGACACGCTTTTCAATTGTGTGCTGAGCTATTATTTATTGGTGATCAGTATGTCTCACTGGAGCATGCCGCCATATATGATTCTCACAGATTGCCTTTAATTTTCATTAGAGTATACTGCCGACTTTGGCTTAAATGGGCGACATGTCAGTGTTTCACTTCTAGGAATGTGTAACCAGATTGTGTCAAATGTGTGCTGCCATGTTATTTATTGGCAATTTTACTCTATTATGGCAATTGTGGAATACTTCACAGTGTCCCCTCCAAGTTTATTATACAGTAAAGAATGCATTGCATAGGAGATCTTGATGTCAATCACTCACATTTAGGGATGTGCAACTACATTGCACCACAGTGAGTCAAATGAGAGCTCCAAGGTTATTTGTGGTAAAGTATTATTTTTTTCACCGGGTGAAGTCTAAAATGTTTTTCCTTTTTCTTTTCCATCTAACAGAATTGAATTACTCTGCATACTGCATTTATGTCCAGGGCCGACAGTTTTTGTTAAGCTTGTTGTGTCCACGCATATTCCCTGATATACGTTGCGTCAAATGTGGGCTGCAATGTTATTTACTGGCAGTTAGTATCATTCTATCATGCCAATGCTGGAATATCTGATTCTCAGTGTCCCTTGCATACATATTATAGTATACAAGGTGCATATACCCAGGAGAGCTGTGGATTGTTTCACTTACGGGAATGGTCAATTACATTGTGCCACAATAAGTGGAATGAGTGCTCCAAAGTGATTGGTAGCAAAGCAATGCATATTTGTTCTCGGGGGAAGACAATTATTTTTCTTCATACATTTGCGGGTTACACAAAATACCTATGCTCTTTGCTTTTCACAACAGCTCACAGCCGTTGTCATGCTTGTTTCGTTTGTTCGTGTCCTTTGGGACAAGCTATGTCAAATGTGTGAACTACTCTTGATTTCCAATGACGAATATTCTTCTGTGGTGCCTGCAGTAATACCTCATTCTCACGGGTTCTCTTTGATTGAAATTATACGCTACAGGGTGCATTTTCTTTAGGAGCGAGCGAAATAGCAATCTTTCACATTTAGGAATGTGCGTCTGTATTCTACCACAGTGAGGGGAATAAGTGCTCCACAGTCATTTGTGGGAAAGCATTATTTCTTCAACGCGTGAATTCCCAAATGATTTTGCATGTTACATCTCCGGATTATAAGAACTACAATGACTGTGCTGCTTGCTTTCAGGGAAAAGAGCTGACAGCCTTTGTGATGCGGGATGTGACTGTGAATCGTCTTTGAATCCCATTGTGTCGAATGTGTGCTCCAGTGTCATTTAGTGGCCATGAATATGATTCTTGTATGGCAATGATGCAACAACTGATTCTCTTACTGACCCATTCGTATTTATCTGAATGCAAAGGATGCTTATGCTTTGGAAAAATGAGTGGCAACCTTTCACTCCTACGAATGTCCAGCTAAACTGCACCCCACTGAGGTAAGCGAGTGAGACGTAGCTTTTTGTAGGAAAGCCTTATTTACTCACCAGGTGAATTCTAAAATATTTTCCTTTTCCAATTTCCCGCTAATCTAGAATATAATTACTCTGCTGTGTGCAATCGTCAACACAATTTGAAGTCTTTTGAATGCCGGGTTGAAATGTGCATCTGCCTTGGTTAACGCTGTGTCAACCCTGTGCTCCACTCATGTATTGGCAATCAGTAGTATTCTAAAGAGAGGCAGGGTGCAATATCTGGTTCCCATAGCCTTCGTTTTATTTTTATTATACTAAACGATCAGTGTCACACAGGTATTGATAAGAAAACATTATTCCTTCATCGGATGAGTTCTAAAATGGGTTTTCTTTATACATTCCTTTCTAATAATGAATACAAGTACTGTGCGGTTTCATTTGCCAAGACCTGATAGCCTTTCTTTTATTTGTTGTTTGTCGGCATCTTCCTCGGGACCCACTTCCAATGTGAGCTGCTCTATTTTGGACAATGAGTACCATTCTGGCTTGGTGTATGCTGTGATATCTAATTCTAACTGTTTCCCTTGTAAGTATATCATGCCGTACTGAATGCATATAGTTAGGAGAGCCGAGTGTCAAGGTTTCACCTATAGAAATTTGAAACTAACCTGCGACCCACTGAGGGAAGTGTCATTCATTGTTAATTTTAGGACACCGTGAGTTGTTCACCAGATGAATTCCAAAAGGAATTCCATGGTGACATTTCCATCGAATACAAAATTCAATTACTAATACGAGCCGACAGGCTCTGTTTGCTTGTTGGGAATGTGTTTTATGTTTGAACACGCTGTGGCAAATGTATTCTGCATTGTTATTTATTGGCATGTAGTAGTATTCTCGCATGGTGCATGGTGTATTGCATGATTCTCAAGGCATCCCTATTATTTCTACTCCAGAAAGGTTGCCTTTGCTTCGCAGAGAGAGATGTCAGTATTTCACATATAGGAAAGAGCAACTATATGGTGCCACATGGAAGAAAATGACCTCTCCACACTAACCTGTAGGAGAACATTATTTGTTCACCGGATGAATGCTAACAGACCCGTCCCATGTTACATTACCGGCTAATTGGAGAAACAATTAGCCTGCTGGTTGCATTAGCCAGTAAGCACTGATCACAATTGGGACACTTGTTGTGAATGGACCTCACACTTGGGACACGCTGTATCAAAAGTGTGCTGAGCGATTACTTATCGGTGATCACTATCAGTCTCACTTGGGGCATGCTGCCATACATGATGCTCACAGATTCCCTTCTCTTTTCTTTATAGTGTTCTGACGACTTTGGCTTAAGCGTGGTATGTCAGTGTTTCACTTCTCAGAGTGTGCAATGAAACAGTTTCTAATATGTGCTGCAATGTTGTTTATTGGGCATCAGTATTATTCCCTCATGGCAATGCTGGGATACTTCTCATTTTCACAAACACATTGATTGGCGAATACTGGATGTCTATGCTTAGCAGAGCTTTATGTAAATGAATCACATTTAGGATTGTGCAACTACATTGGACCACAGTGAATGAAATGAGTGCTCCACGTTTTGTTGTGGTAAAGCATTACTTTTCCCGGGTGAGGTCTAAAATGCTTTCCCTTTGGACTTTTCCATCCAACACAGAATAGAATTACTCTGCATATTGCATCGAGGCCTAGCGCTGGAGGTTTATCTTACGCTTGTTGTGTATATATGCAAATTCCTTGGTACAAGCTGTGTCAAATGTGTGCTGCAAAGGCATTTACTGGCAGTTTGTAGGATTCTATCATAGCAATGCTGGAATCCCTGTCTCGCTGTGTCCCTTTCTTACATGTTCTACTATGCGCGGTGCATATACCCAGGAGAGCAGTGTCATTGTTTCACTTACAGGAATGGGGAACTAAATCTTGCCACATTGAATGATTTTGAGTGCTTCGAAGTTATTGGTAGGAAAGCACCGAGGAAGTCTAAATTTTTTTCTTTATCCATTTGCGTCTTATACAAAATACACACGCTCTTTGTTTTTCAAAGCAGCTCATAGCCTTTGTCATGCTTGCTTTGTATGTGCGTCTCCCTTGGCACACGCTGCGTCCAATGTGTACTGCACTCTTGATTGGCAATGACTACTCTTCTTCTGTGGTGCATGTAGTGATTCCTCATTCTTACACTTTCTCTTAGTGAAATTATACTGTACAGGGTGCGTTTAGGAGCGAGCGCTATATCCATTTTTCACAGTTAGGAATGTGCATCTACATGATACCACAGTGAGTGAAATGAGTGCTCCGCAGTCAATAGTGGGAAAGCCTTATTCCTTCAACGGGTGAATTGAAAATCTTTTTGCATTTAAATGTCTGGGGTATAAGAAATACAAGTAGTGCGCTGTTTGCCTTAACAAATGAGAGCTGACAGCCTTTCTTATGCTTGTTGTGACTGTGAACCTCCCTTTAGTCACATTGTGTCGAATGTGTCCTCCAGTGTCATTCAGTGGCGAACACGATTATTCTTATATGGCCACGGTGCTCTAACTGATTCTCTCGTTGACCCATTCATATTTATCGAACTACAAGGGGTGCTTATGCTTTGGAAAAAAGATTGGCAGTGTTTTCACTTCTAGGAATGTCCAACTAAACTGCACCACATAGAGATGAATGAATGCGACATAGGCTTTGGTAGGAAGGCCTTGTTAGTTCACCGAGTGAATTGCAAAATATTTTTCCCTGTTTCAAGTTCCCTCTAATCTAGAAGATAATGACTCTACCGTGTGCATTCGTGAATAAACTTAGAGGGCCTTTTTTATGCTGGGTTTGGATGGGCATCCACCATGGTGAACGCAGCGTCTAACCAGTGCTAAACTCATTTATAGGCAATCAATATTATTGTAAAGGGAGGCATGGTGCCATATTCAAATACACATAGTTACCCTTTCACTCTCGCCTTCCACAGCTATTTTTAAGAAAACTTTAGATTTTCTGCTTGTGAATTCTTAAAATGGTGTTTCTTTATACGTTTCCGTCTAATGCGGAATACAGGTACGCTGTGAGGTCATCTGCCAATAAGCCCTGATAGCCTTTCTTATGACTGTTGTTACTAGGCCTCTTTTATGGGGACATGTTTTTCAAATGATTGCTGTCTTTTGTAGGACAATCAGTATTATTCTGGCTTTGTGTATGCACTATATCCCGATTCTCCTTGTTGCCCTTTTATGCATAATTTCCTTCCTGTGTGCATATTTTCAGGAGTGCCATATGACACGGTTTCACCTAAACAATTGTGAAACTAGCTGGACTCAGTGGCTCAGCCATTAATCCATGCCTTTGCGAGGCTGAGGTGAATTGATTGCCTGAGACCGTGGTTTCGAAGCCTGCCTGGGCATGTGAGACCTCTTCTCTACAATAAATCAAAAAATTAGTTGGGAGTGGTAGCGTGCTCCTGTAATTCTGGTTACTCGGAAGGCTGAGGCCGAAGGATCACCAGAGCCCAGCAGGTCGAGACTGCAGTGGCTGGAAGCGGCCACCGCACTGCAGTCTGGGTGACAGAGTGAGACTCCAACTAAACAAAAAAAAAATATGTGGAACTGCAGAGTGCCACATTAGTGAAATGAGCGATTCACTGTTAATTACAGGAAACCATTACTTGTTCACTGGTTGAATTGTGAAAGGATTTCCATGTTGACCTTTCCATCTTATACTCTGCATATTTCATTGAGGAGTAAGAGCTGACAGCCTTGGTTTGCTTGTTGGAATGTGTCTCATGTTTGGACACGCTGTGTCAAGTGTGTCTTGCATTGTTGTTTATTGGCAAGTAGTAGTCTTGCACTGTGCATGGTGTGTTACATGATTTTCAAGGTGTCCCTATTATTTCTAGTATACAATACTTGTTGCATTTGCGTAGCACCCTGACGTGTCAATGTTTCACGTCTAGGGGGGAGGAACTAAATTGTGCCACACTGAATAGACTGAGGGCTCCACACTTACCTATAGGAGAGCATTCTTTGTTCACCGGATGAATCCTAATAGACTTGTTCCATTTTACATTACGGACTAACAGGGAAACAGCCTGCAATTTGCATTTATGAGTAACCACTGATCGCCGCTGTTATGCTTGTTGTGATGTGCCTCACACTTGGGACATGCTTTGTCAAATGTGTGCTGAGCTATTATTTATTGATGATCAGTATGTTTCAATGGGGCATGCCGCCATATGTGATTCTCACATTGCCTTTAATTTTCATTAGAGTGTACTGCCGACTTTGGCTTAAATGAGCGATATGTCAGTGTTTGACTTCTAGGAATGTGCAACCAAACTGTGTCAAATGTGTGCTGCCATGTTATTTACTGGCAATTTTACTCTGTTATGGAAATTGTGGAATACTTCACAGTTTCCCCTCCAAGTTTATTATACAATAAAGAATGCATTGCTTAGGAGATCTTGATGTCAACCTTTCATATTTAGAAATGTGCAACTACATTGCACCACAGTGAGTCAAATGAGAGCACCAAGGTTATTTGTGGTAAAGTATTATTTTTTTTCCCCGGATGAAGTCTAAAATGTTTTTCCTTTTTCTTTTCCATCTAACAGAATAGAATTACTCTACATACTGCATTTATGTCCAGGACTGACAGTTTTTGTTAAGCTTGTTGTGTCCATGCATATTCCTTGGTATACGTTGTGTCAAATGTGGGCTGCAATGTTATTTACTGGCAGTTAGTATCCTTCTATCATGCCAATGCTGGAATACCTGATTCTCAGTGTCCCTTGCATACATATTATAGTATACAAGGTGCATATACCCAGGAGAACCGTGAATTGTTTCACTTAGGGAAATGGTCAATTACTTTGTGCCACAATAAGTGGAATGAGTGCTCCAAAGTGATTGGTAGCAAAGCATTATTTGTTCTCCGGGGAAGACAATTATTTTTCTTCATACATTTGCGGGTTACACAAAATACCTATGCTCTTTGCTTTTCACAACAGCTCACAACCTTTGTCATGCTTGTTTCATTTGTGTGTGTCTTTTGGGACAAACTATGTCAAATGCGTGTACTACTCTTGATTGGCAATGATGAATTTTCTTCTGTTGTGCCTGCAGTAATACCTCATTCTCACGGGTTCGCTTTTATTGAAATTATACACCACAGGGTGCATTTTCTTCTATGAGCGAGTGCAATAGCAATCTTTCACATTTAGGAATGTCGTCTGTATTCTACCACAGTGAGGGAAATGAGTGCTACACTGATTTGTGTGAAAGCATTATTTCTTCAACGGGTGAATTCCAAAATGATTTTGCATGTTATTTCTCTGGGTTATAAGAACTACAATGATTGTGCTGTTTGCTTTCAGAGAAAGGAGCTGACAGGCTTTGTTATGCGGGTTGTGACTGTGAATCATCTTTGAATCCCATTGTGTCGAATGTGTGCTCCAGTGTCATTTAGTGGCGATAAATATGATCTCTGTATGGCAATGATGCAACAACTGATTCTCTCACTGACTCTTTAGTATTTTTCCGAATGCAAAGGGTGCTTATGCTTTGGAAAAATGAGTGGCAATGTTTCACTTATACGAAAGTCCAGCTAAACTGCACCACACTGAGGTAAATGAGTGAAACGTACCTTTTTGTAGGAAAGCCCTATTTATTCACCAGGTGAATTCTAAAATATTTTGCCTTTTCCAATTTCCCGCTAGTCTAGAATATAATTCCTCTGCTGTGTGCATTCATGAACACACTTTGATGTCTTTTGAATGCTGGTTTGGAATGTGCATCTGCCTTGGTTAACGCTGTGTCAAACCTGTGCTCCACTCATGTATTGGCAATCAGTAGTATTCTAAATAGAGGCAGGGTGCAATATCTGGTTCCCATAGCCTTCGTTTTATTTTTATTATACAAAAACGATCAGTATCACACAGGTATTGATAAGAAAACATTATTCCTTCATCGGATAGTTCTAAAATGGGTTTTCTTTATTCATTCCTTTCTAATAATGAATACAAGTACTGTGCGGTTTCATTTGCCAACAAGACCTGATAGCCTTCCTTTTGCTTGTTGTGCGTCGGCATCTTCCTCGGGACCCACTTCCAATGTGAGCTGCACTATGTTGGACACTCAGTACCATTCTGGCTTTGTGTATGCCTTGATACCTACTTCTGTTTCCCTTGTAAGTATATAATGCCATACTGAATGCATATAGTTGGGAGAGCCGAGTATCAAGGTTTCACCTATAGAAATGTGAAACTAACCTGCGACACACTGAGGGAAGAGTCATTCATTGTTAATTTTAGGACACCATGAGTTGTTCACCGGATGCATTTTGAAAGGAATTCCATGGTGACATTTCCATCGAATACAAAATTCAATTACGAATACGAGCTGTCAGGCTCTGTTTGCTTGTTGGAAATGTGTTTCATGTTTGGACACGCTGTGGCAAATGTATTCTACATTGTTATTTATTGGCAAGTAGTAGTATTCTAGCGTGGTGCATGGTGTATTGCATGATTCTCAAGACATCCCTATTATTTCTACTCCAGAAAGGTTGCCTTTGCTTCGCAGAGAGAGATGTCAGTTTTTCACGTATGGGAAAGAGCAACTAAATGGTGCCACACGAATAAAATGACGACTCCACACTTACCAGTAGCAGAACATTATGTGTTCACCGGATGAATGGTAACAGACTTGTCCCATGTTACATTACCGGCTCATTGGAAAAACAATTAGCCTGCAGGATGCGTTAGCCAGTAAGCACTGATCATAATTAGGACACATTGTGAGTGGGCCTCACACATGGGGCACGCTGTATCAAAAGTGTGCTGAGTGATTACTTATTGATGATCACTATCAGTCTCACTTGGGGCATGCTGCCATACTTTATGCTCACAGAGTCCCTTCTCTTTTCTTTATAGTTTTCTGATGACTTTGGCTTAAGCGTGGTGTGTCAGTGTTTCACTTCTCGGAGTGTGCAATGAAACTGTGTCATATATGTGCTGCAATGTTGTTTATTGGCAATCAGTATTATTCTATCATGGTAATGCTGGGATACTTCTCAGTTTCACAACCACATTGATTGGCGAATACAGGATGCGTTTGCTTAGCACAGCTATATGTCAATCAATCACATTTAGGATTGTGCAACTACATTGGACCACAGTGACTGAAATGAGTGCTCCACGTTTTGTTGTGGTAAAGCATTATTTTTCCAGGTGAGGTCTAAAATGCTTTTCCTTTGGACTTTTACATCCAACACAGAATAGACTTGCTCTGCATATTGCATTGAGGCCAGGCGCTGGAGGTTTTTCTTATGCTTGTTGTGTATATGCATATTCCTTAGTACAAGCTGTGTCAAATGTGTGCTGCAATGGTATTTACTGGCAGTTTGTAGGATTCTATCATAGCAATGCTGGAATACCTGTCTCACTGTGTCCCTTTCTTACATGTTCTACTATGCGGGGTGCATATACCCAGGAGAGCAGTGTCATTGTTTCACTTACAGGAATTGGGAACTAAATCTTGCCACACTGAGTGTTTTTGAGTGCTCCAAAGTTATTGGTAGGAATGCGTTTGTTCTCCGGGGATGTCTAAATTTTTTTCTTTATGCACTTGCGTCTTATACAAAATACACACACTCTTTGTTTTTCAAAGCAGCTCATAACCTTTGTCATGCTTGCTTTGTATGTGCGTCTCCCTTGGCACACGCTGCGTCCAATGTGTACTGCACTCTTGATTGGCAATGACTACTCTTCTTCTGTGGTGCATGTAGTAATACCTCATTCTTACACTTTCTCTTACTGAAATTATACTTTACAGGGTGCATTTAGGAGTGAGCGCTATATCAATCTTTCACAGTTAGGAATGTGCATCTACATGATACCACAGTGAGTGAAATGAGTGCTCCGCTGTCATTAGTGGGAAAGCCTTATTCCTTTAATGAGTGAATTGCAAAATCTTTTTGCCTTTTACATGTCGGGGTATAAGAAATACAAGTAGTGCGCTGTTTGCCTTAACAAATGAGAGCTGACAACCTTTCTTATGCTTGTTGTGACTCTGAATCTCCCTTGAGACACATTGTGTCAAATGTGTGCTCCAGTGTCATTCAGTGGTGAACACGATTATTCTTATATGGCCACGGTGCTCTAATTCTTTCGGTGACCCATTCATATTTATTGGACTACAAAGGGTGCTTATGCTTTGGAAAAAGGAATGGCAGTGTTTCACTAATAGGAATGTCCAACTACACTGCACCACATAGAGATGAATGAATGCGACGTAGGCTTTGGTAGGACGGCCTTATTAGTTCACCAAGTGATTTGCAAAATATTTTTCCCTGTTTCAAGTTCCCTCTAATCTAGAAGATAATGACTCTACTGTGTGCATTCGTGAATAAACTTAGAGGACCTTTTTTATGCTGGTTTTGAATGGGCATTCACCTTGGTGAACGCTGCATCTAACCTGTACTAAACTCATTAAAAGGGAATCAAATTATTGTAAAGGGAGGCATGGTGCAATATTCACATACACATAGTCCCCCTTTCACTCTCGCCTTCCACAGCTATTTTTAAGAAAACTTTAGGTTTTCTGCTTGTGAATTCTTAAAACGGTGTTTCTTTATACGTTTCTGTCTAATGCGGAATACAGGTACGCTGTGAGGTCATTTGCCAATAAGCCCTGATAGCCTTCCTTATGACTGTTGTTACTAGGCCTCTTTTATGGGACATGTTTTCAAATGAGTGCTGCCTTTTGTAGGACAATCAGTAGTATTCTGGCTTTGTGTATGCACTATAACCTGATTTACGTTGTTATCCTTTTATGCAATATTTACTTCCTGTGTGCATATTTTCAGGAGTGCCGTATGACATGGTTTCATCTAAAGAATTGTGAAACTAGCTGGGCTCGGTGGTTCAGCCTTTAATCCCGTGCCTTTGCGAGGCTGAGGTGAGTGGATTGTCTGAGCCCTCGGTTTCGAGACCTGCCTGGGCAGGTGAGACCTCATCTCTAAAATAAATCAAAAAATTAGCTGGGCGTGGTAGCGTGCTCTTGTAATTCCGGCTACTCAGAAGGCTGAGGCCGAAGGATCACCGGAGCCCAGCAGGTCGAGGCTGCGGTGGCCGGAAGTGGCCACCGCACTCCAGTCTGGGCGACAGAGTGAGACTCCAACTCAAAATAAAAAAAAAAGATTTGGAACTACAGAGTGCCACAGTTAGTGAAATGAGCGATTCACTGTTAATTATAGGAAGCCATTACTTGTTCACTGGTTGAATTGGGAAAGGATTTCCATGTTGAGCTTTCCATCTTATTCTCTGCAAGTTTCATTGACGAAGAAGAGCTGACAGCCTGGGTTAGCTTGTTTGGGGAAAGTGTCTCATGTTTGGACACGCTGTGTCAAGGGGTGTCTTGCATTGTTGTTTATTGGCAAGTCGTATTCTTGCACTGTGCATGGTGTATTACATGATTTTCACGGTGTCATTATTTTATTATACAATACAGGTTGCATTTGCTTAGCACCCTGACGTGTCAATGTTTCACGTCTAGGGAGGAGGAACTAAATTGTGCCACACTGAGTAAAATGAGGGCTCCACACTTACCTATAGGAGAGCATTCTTTGTTCACCGGATGAATCCTAATAGACTTGTTCCATTTTACATTACGGACTAACAGGGAAAACTGCCTGCAATTTGCATTTACGAGTAACCAGTGATCGCCGCTGTGATGCTTGTTGTGAATGTGCCTCACGCTTGGGACACGCTATGTCAAATGTGTGCTGAGCTATTTTTATTGGTGATCAGTATGTCTCACTGGGGCATGCCGCCATATATGATTCTCACAGATTGCCTTTAATTTTCATTAGAGTGTACTGCCGACTTTGGCTTAAATGAGCGATATTTCAGTGTTTCACTTCTAGGAATGTGCAAACAAACTGTGTCAAATGTGTGCTGCCATGTTATTTATTGGCAATTTTACTCTATTATGGCAATTGTGGAATACTTCACAGTTTCCCCTCCAAGTTTATTATACAGTAAAGAATCCATTGCTTAGGAGATCTTGATGTCAATCAATCATATTTAGGGATGTGCAACTACATTGCACCATAATGAGTGAAATGAGAGCTCCAAGGTTATTTGTGGTAAAATATTATTTTTTTTCACCAGGGGAAGTCTAAAATGTTTTTCCTTTTTCTTTTCCATCTAACAGAATAGAATTTCTCTGCATACTGCATTTATTTAGGGCCCACAGTTGTTGTTAAGCTTGTTGTGTCTATGCATATTCCTTGGTATACTTTGTGTCAAATGTGTGCTGCAATGTTATTTACTGGCAGTTAGTATCATTCTATCATGCCAATGCTGGAATATCTGATTCTCAGTGTCCCTTGCATACATATTATAGTATACAAAGTGCATATATCCAGGAGAGCCGTGGATTGCTTCACTTACGGGAATGGTCAATTACATTGTGCCACAATAAGTGGAATGAGTGCTCCAAAGTGATTGGTAGCAAAGCATTATTTGTTCTCCGGGGAAGACAATTATTTTTCTTCATACATTTGCGGGTTACACAAAATACCTATGCTCTTTACTTTTCACAACAGCTCACAGCCTTTGTCATGTTTCTTTCGTTTGTGCGTGTCCTTTGGGACAAGCTTTGTCAAATATGTGTACTACTCTTGATTGGCAATGACGAATATTCTTCTGTGGTGCCTGCAGTAATACGTCATTCTCATGGGTTTTGCTTTTATTGAAATTATACGCTACAGGGTGCATTTTCTTTTAGGAGCGAGCGCAATAGCAATCTTTCACATTTAGGAATGTGCGTCTGTATTCTACCACAGTGAGGGAAATGAGTGCTCCACATTCATTTGTGGGAAAGCATTATTTCTTCAACGGGTGAATTCCAAAATGATTTTGCATGTTACGTCTCCAGGTTATAAGAACTACAATGACTGTGCTGTTTGCTTTCAGGAAAAAGAGTTGACAGCCTTTGTTATGTGGGTTGTGACTGTGAATCGTCTTTGCACCACAGTGAGTCAAATGAGAGCTCCAAGGTTATTTGTTATTTGTTGTAAAGTATTATTTTTTCACCGGGTGAAGTCTAAAATGTTTTTCCTTTTTCTTTTCCATCTAACACAGAATAGAATTACTCTTCATATTGCATTATGTCTAAGGCTTACAGTTTTGTCATACCTGTTGTGTACATGCATATTCCTTGATATACGTTGTGTCAAATGGATGCTGCAATTTTATTTACTGGCAGTTATTATCATTCTATCATGCCAATGTTGGAATATCTGATTCTCTGTGTCCCTTTCATATATATTATATTATACAGTGTGTATATACCCAGGGGAGCAGTGGATTTTTTCACTTACAGGAATGGTCAATTAAATTGTGCCACAGTAAGTGGAATGTGCGCTCCAAAGTGATTGGTAGGAAAGCATTATTTTTTGTGTGGGGAATACTAAATTATTTTTTCTTTTTTTTTTTTGAGTTGGAGTCTCACTCTGTCACCCAGACTGGAGTGCAGTGGCTGCTCCCCGGGCCCCCGCAGCCTCAACCTGCTGGGCTCCGGCGATCCTTCCACCTCAGTCTTCCAAGTAGCCAGAATTACAGGCATGCGCTACCATGCCCAGCTGATTTTTTTTTTTTTTTGATTTATTGTAGAGATGAGGTCCTGCTGCCCAGATGGGTCTCGAACCCGCGGTCTCAGGCAATTCACTCACCTCAGCCTCCCAAAGGCGTGGGATTACAGGCTGAGCCACCGAGCCCGGCTATTTTTTTTTTATATATTTGCGTGTTATACAAAAAAATAAGCTCTTTGTTTTTATGACCATCTCACAGCCTTTGTCATGCCTGTTTTGTATGTGTATCACCCTTGGCACATACTGTGTCGAATGTGTACTTCAGTATGGTTTGGCAATGACTCATATTCTTTCTGTGGTGCCTGCGGTTAAACCACATTCCCATGTTTTCACTTTTATTGATATTATAACTCTACACGGTGCATTTGTTTAGGAGCAAATGCTATATCAATCTTTCACATTTAGGAATGTGCTACTTCATTATACCCCAGTGAGTGATAGGAGTGCTCCACAGTCATTTATTGGAAAGCCTTATTTCTTCAATGGGTGAATTGCAAAATGCTTTTACATTTTATATCTCTTTGTTACAAGAAATACAATTACTGTGCTGTTTGCTTTAACGAATAAAAGTTGACAGCCTTTGTTTTGCCGGTCGTGACTGTGTATCTTCTTTGAATCTCATTGTGTCAAATGTGTGCTCCAGTGTCATTTTTTTTTTTTTTTGGGTTGGAGTCTCACTTTTTTACCATGACTGGACCTGCTGGGCTCCAGCGATCCTTCCGCCTCAGCCTTCCAAATAGCTGGAACTACATGCACGTGCTACAATACCCGGTTGATTTTTTTTGATATTGTAGAGATGAGGTCTTGCCACGTTTCCCAGGTGGGTCTCGAACCCGCCCCCTCAGGCAATCCACTCACCTCACTCCAGTGTCATTTAGCGGCAGTCAATATTATTCTTTCAAGACAATGATGCAACATCTGATTCTCTCAGTGACCCATTCATATTTATTGGATTACAAAGGGTGTGATTATGCTTTGCAAAGAGCAATGGCAATGTTTCACTTAAAGGAATGTCCAACTAAATTGCAACTCACTGAGATAAATGAATGTGATGTAGTTTTCTGTAGGAAAGCCTTATTGGTTCAGCTGGTGAATTCTAAATTATTTTTTCCTTATTTAGTTTCCCTCTGATCTAGAATATAATTACTCTGCTGTGTGCATTCGTGAATAAACTTTGATTGACTTTTTAATGCTGGTTTTGCATGTGCATCTGCCTTGGTTAACGCTGTGTCAAACCTGTGCTCCACTACATGTATTGGCAATCAGTAGTATCTAAATAGGGGCAGGGTGCAATATCTAATTCACATAGTCTCTGTTTCATTTTTATTATATTATACTATCAGTGTTCCACAGCTATTGCTAAGAAAACATTATCCCTCACCGGGTGATTTCTAAAATGGTTTTTCTTTATACATTTCCATCTAATACTGAATACAAGTAATCTGCGGGTTCATTTGCCAACAAACCCTGACAGCCTTCCTTTTGCTTGTTGTGAGTAGGCATCTTCATTGGGACACGTTTTTCAATTGTTTGCTGCACTATGTTGAGTAATGAGTATCATTCTGGCTTTGTGTATGTCATAATACCTGATTCTAACTGTTTCCCTTTTGGGTATATCATACTGTACTGGGTGCATATAGTTAGGAAAGCAGCTTCACAAGGTTTCACGTACAGAAACGTGCAACTACATTGTGCCACACTGAGTGAAATCAGCAATTCACAGTTCTTTTTAGGAAACTATTATTTGTTCACCAGTTGAATTCCAAAAGGATTTCCATTTTTACATTTTCATCTTTTACGATATACAGTTAATCTGCTATTTTCATTTATGAATAAGAGCTGACTGGCTTGGTTTGCTTGTTGAGAATGTGTACCATGTTTGGACATGCTTTGTCAAATATGCCCTGCATTGTTATTTATCGGCAAGTAGTAGTATTGTTGCATGGTGCATGGTGTATTACATGATTCTCAAGGTGTCCCTATTATTTCCATTATACAATACAGGTTGTGTTTGCTTAGCATCTTGACATGTCAATGTTTCACTTATAGGGAAGAGGTACTAAACTGTGCCATACTGAGTAAAATGAGGGTTCCACAGTTACCTGTAGGAGAGCATTATTTGTTCAACGGGTGAATCCTAATAGACTTGTTCCATTTTACATTACCGACTAACAAGAAAAACAACCTGCAGTTTGCATTTACGAATAACCACTGATCACCACTGTGATGCTTGTTGTGAATGTGCCTCACACTTGGGACACGATATGTCAAATGTGTGCTGAGCTATTATGTATTGGTGATTAGTGTTAGTCTCACGTGGGTCATGCTGCCATACATTATTCTCACAGATTCCCTTTAATTTTCATTAGAGTGTACTGATGACTTTGGCTTAAGAGAGCGGTATGTCAGTGTTTCACTTCTAGGAATGTGCAATTAAATGTGTCAAATGTTTGCTGCAATGTTATTTATTGGCAATCAGTATTATTCTATCATGGCAATGCTGGAGTAATTCTCAGTTTCCCATTCAAATTTCTCATACAATACAGGATGCATTTGGTTAGCAGAGCTTTATGTCAGTCAATCCCATTTAGGAATGTGCAACCACGTTGGACCACAGTGAATGAAATGAGTGCTCCAAGGTTATTTGTGGTTTACTATTATTTTTGCAATGGGTGAAGTCTAAAAAATGTTTTTCCTTTTTACTTTTCCCTCTAACACAGAAAGGAATTACTCTGCATATTGCATTCATGTCTAGGGCTGACAGTTTTTGTTATGCTTGTTGTGTACACGCATATTCCTTGATATACGTTGTGTCAAATGTGTGCTGCAATGTTATTTACTGGCAGTTAGTATCATTCTATCATGCCAATGCAGGTATATCTGATTCTCTGTGTCCCTTTCATACATATTATACTATACAGGGTGCATATACCCAGGAGAGCCATGGATTGTTTCACTTATGGGAATGATCAATCAAATTGTGCCACAATAAGTGGAATGAGTGCTCCAGAGTGATTGGTAGGAAAGCATTATTTGTTCCCTGGGGAAGACTAAATTACTTTTCTTCATACATTTCCATGTTATACAAAATACATAAGCTCTTTGTTTTTATGACCATCTCACAGCCATTGTCATGCCTGTTTTGTATGTGCATCACCCTTGGGACACACTGTCAAATGTGTACTGCACTATGGATTGGCAATGACTTCTGTGGTGCTTGTGCTTATACCTCATTTTCACATTTTCGCTTTTATTGATACCAAAACTCTACACGTTGCATTTGTTTTGGAGCCAGCGCTATATCAATCTTTCACATTTAGGAATGTGTTACTTCATTATACTGCAGTGAGTGAAAGGAGTGCTCCACAGTCATTTGTGGGAAAGCATTATTTCTTCCATGGGTGAATTGCAAAATGTTTTTACATTTTACATCTCCTTGTTATAAGAAATACAATTACGGTGCAGTTTGCTTTAACGAATAAGAGCTGACAGCCTTTGTTATGCTGGTTGTGACTGTGAATCTTCTTTGAATCAAAATTGTGTCAAATGTGTGCTCCAGTGTTATTTAGCGGCAATCAATATTATTCTTTCAAGGCAGTGATACAATAAATGATTCAGTGACACATTCATATTTATCGGATTACAAAGGGTGCTTATGCTTTGCAAAGAGGAATGGCAACGTTTCACTTAAAGGAATGTCCAACTAAATTGCACCACACTGAGATAAATGAATGTGACATAATTTTTTGTAGGAAAGTCTTCTTTGTTCAACTGGTGAATTCTAAATTATTTTTTCCTTATTCATTTTCCCCCTGATCTAGAATATTATTACTCTGCTGTGTCCATCTGTGAAAAAACTTAGATGGCATATTTTCATGCTGGTTTTGAATGTGCATCTGCCTTGGTTAACGCTGTGTCAAATCTGTGCTCGACTCATGTATTGGCAATTAGTAGTATTCTAAATAGACGCAGAGTGCAATCGGTAATGCACATAATCTCCGTTTCATTTTTATTATACTATACTATCAGTATTTCACAGCTGTTGTTAAAGAAAACCTTATTCGTTCACTGGGTGAATTCCATAATTGTTTTTCTTAATATATTTCCATCTAATACCGAATACAAGCACTCTGCCCTTTCATTTGCCAAGAAGCCCTGATAGCCCTACTTATGCTGTTGTGATTAGGCATCTTTTGGGGGGCAGGTTTTTCAAATGCGTGCTGCATTATGTGGGACAATCACTATTATTCTGGCTTTGTGTATGCAGTAAAATCTGATTCTCGTTGTTTCCATTTTAGGTATATTGTACTGTACTGGTTGCATATTCTTAGGAGTGCCGTATGACAAGGTTTCACCTGTGAAACAACAAGGTGATACACTGAGTGAAATGAGCGACTAGCTGTTAATTTTTGAAAACCATTAGTTGCTTACCAGTTGAATTCTGAAAGGATTTCTATGTTGACATTTCCATCTTTATACAAAATACAATTGCTTTGCCATTTTCATTTAAGAATAAAAGCTGACAGGCTTGATCTTCTTGTTCGGAATGTGTATTACGTTTAGACACGCTGTGTCAAATGTGTCCTGCATTGTTATTTATTGGCAAGTAGTAGTATTCTTGCATGGGATATGGTGTATTATATAATTTGCAAGGTGTCCCCATTATTTTTACTCTACAACATATGTTGCATTTGCTTAGCAAAGAGATATGTCAGCATTTTAAGTATAGGAAAGAGCAACTAAATTGTGCCACATGAAGTAAAATGAGGGCTCCACACTTACCTGTAGGAGAGCATTATTTGTTCACTGGATGAATTCTAACAGACTTGTACCACTTTACATTACTGACTAATTGGAAAAATAGTGAGCCAGCAGGTTGATTTACAAGTAAGCCATGATCGCCATTGTGATGCTTGTGAATGTGCCTCACACTTTGGGACACGCTATGTCAAATGTGTGCTGAGCTATTACTTATTGGCAGTCAGTATTAGTCTCACTTGGGGCATGCTGCCATGCAATATTCTCACAGATTCCCTTTTAATTTTCATTAGAGTGTACTGATGACTTTGGCTTAAAAGAGTGGTATGTCAGTGTTTCAGTTCTAGGAATGTGCAATTAAACTGTGTAAAATGTGTGCCGCAATGTTATTTATTGGCAATCAGTATTATTCTATCATGGCAATGCTGGAGTAATTCTCAGTTTCCTATTCAAATTTCTCATACAATACAGGATGCATTTGCTTAGCAGAGCTTTATGTCAATCAATCCCATTTAGGAATGTGCAACCACATTGGACCACAGTGAGTGAAAAGAATGCTCTACGGTTATTTGTGGTAAAGCATTATTTTTTCACCAGGTGAAGTCTAATATGTTTTTCCTTTTGAATTTTCTGTCTAACACAGAACAGAATTACACTGCATGTTGTATTTAGGCATAGCGGTGACTTTTGGTTATTTTTGTGTGTATATGAACATTCCTTGGTACACACAGCATCAAATGTGTGCTGCAATTTTATTTACTGCCAGTCAGTATGAGTCTATCATGGCAATACTGGAATAACTGATTCTCTGTGTCCCTTTGAAATATATTACACTATACAGGGTGCTTATACACAGGAGAGCAGTGTCATTGTTTCACTTACAGGAATGGGCAACTAAATGTGCCACACTGAGTGGAATGAGTGCTCCAAAGTTACTGGTAGGAAAGCATTATTTGTTCTCCGGGGAAGTCTAAATTATTTTTCTTTATACATTTGCAGGTTATACAAAATACACATGCTCTTTGTTTTTCAAAAAAGATCACAGCTTTTGTCATGCTTGTTTTGTATGTGACTCGCCCTTGGGAAACGCTGTCAAATGTGTACTACACTTGATTGGCAATGACTAATTTTCTTCTGTGGTGCATGCAGTAATACCTCATTCTCATGGTTTTGCTTTTATGGAAATTATACTCTACAAGGTGCATTTTATTAGGAGAGAACTCTATAGCAATCTCACATTTAGGAATGTGCGACTACATTATACCACAGTGAGTGAAATGAGTGCTCCACAGCCATTTGTGGGAAAGACTTATTTCTTCAACCAGTGAATTGCAAAATGTTTTTGCATTTTACATCTCCGGGTTATGATAAATACAAGTACTGTGTTGTTTGCTTTAAGGAATAAGAGCCGACAGCCTTTATTATGCTGGTTGTGACTGTGAATCTTCTTTGAATCACATTGTGTCACATGTGTGCTCCAGTGTCATTTAGGGGCGATCAGTATTATTCTAATAAGGCAATGATGCGACGACTGATTCTCTCAGTGACCCACTCATATTTATCGGAATGCAAATGGTGCTTATGCTTTGAAAAGAGGATTGGCAATGTTTCAATTATAGGAATGTCCATCTAAACTGCTCCACACTGAGATTAATGAATGTGATGTAGTTTTTTGTAGGAAAGTCTTATTTGTTCACTGGGTGAATCCTAAAATATTTTTCCCTTTTTCAATGTCCCTGTAATCTAGAATATCAATTACTCTGCTGTGTGCATTCGTGAATAAACTTTTATGGCTTTTTTAATGCTGGTTTTGGATATGCATCTTCCTTGGTTAATGCTGTGTCATTCCTGTGTTCCACTCATGTATTGGCAATCAGTAGTATTCTAAATAGAGGCAGGGTGATGTTTCTAATTCACGGTGTCCGTTTCATTTTTATTATACTATACTATCAGTATTCCACAGCTCTTGTGAAGGAAACATTATTCCTTCACCAGGTGAGTTCTAAAATGATTTTTCTTTATACATTTCCATCTAATAATGAGTACAACTGCTCTACGGATTCATTTGCCAAGAAACCCTGATAGCCTTACTTATGCCTGTTGTGAGTAGGTCTCTTTTTTGGGACACGTTTTTCAATTGAGTTTTGCATTATGTAGGACAATCAGTATAATTCTGGCTTTGTGTATGCAGTAAAACCTGATTTTCACTGTTTTTTTACATATATTGTATTGTACTGAGTACATATTCTTAGGAATGCCATATGACAAGGTTTCACCGATAGAAATGTGAAACTCACATGTGACACAATTAGTAAAGAGTGATTCACTTAATTTTAGGACATTAGTTGTTCACCGGTTGAATTCCAAAAGGTATTCCATGTTGACATTTCCATCTAATAGAAAATACAATTACTCTGCCGTTTTCATTTACGAATAAGAGCTGACAGGCTCTGTTTGCTTGTTGGGAATATGTTTCATGTTTGGACTCGCTTTGTCAAATGTGTCCTGCAGTGTTTTTTATTGGAATGTAGTAGTATTCTTGCATGTTGCATGGTGTATTACATGATTCGCATGATGGCCCTAAGGTTTCTACTCTACAACAAAGGTTGCATTTGCTTAGCGGAGAAATATGTTAGTAATTCATGTATAGGAAAGAGCAACTAAATTGTGCCACATGGAGTAAAATGATGGCTCCACACTAACCTCTAGGAGAGCATTATTTGTTCACTGGACAAATTCTAAGAGACTGCTTCCGCTTTTCATTACTGACTAATTGGAAAAACAGCCTGCAGGTTGATTTACAAATAAGCACTGCCTGTCATTGTGATGCTTGCTGTTAATGTGCATCACACTTGGGACACGCTATGTCAAATGTGTGCTGAGGTATTACTTATTGGCGATCAGTATTATTCTCACTTGGGGTATCATGCCATACATGATTCTCACAGATTCCCTTTTATTTTCTTTATAGTGTACTTACTTTGGCTTAAAAGCATGGTATGTCACTGTTTCACTTCTAGGAATGTGCAATTAAACTGTGTCAAATACTTGCTGCAATGTTATTTATTGGAAATAAGTATTTTTCTATCATGGCAATGCTGGGATACTTCTCAGTTTCCCATTCAAATTTATTAGACAATAAAGGATGCCTTTGCTTAGCAGAGCTTTATGTCAATCAATTACATTTAGGATTGTACAACTACATTGGACCACAGTGAGTGAAATGAGTGCTCCACGGTTTTTGTGGTAATGCATTATTTTTCACCGGGTGAAGTCTAAAATGTTTTTCCTTTTGACTTTTCCATCTAACACAGAATAAAATTAGTCTGCATATTGCATTTAGGCATAGCACTGAAGGTTTTTGTTATGCTTGTTGTGTACATGCATATTCCTTGGTACAAGCTGTGTCAAATGTGTGCTGCAATGTTATTTACTGGCAGTCCATATGATTCTATCATCACAATGCTGGAATACCTGTTTCGCAATAACCCTTTCATATATATTATACTATATGGGGTGTATATACCCAGGAGAGCAGTGTCATTGTTTCACTTACAGGAATGGGGAAATAAAGTTTGCCACACTGAATGGAATGGGTGCTCCAAAGTTATTGGTAGGAAAGCATTATTTGTTCTCCAGGGAAGCCTAATTATTTTTCTTTATACATTTTCGTGTTTTACAAAATACATACACTCTTTGCTTTTCAAAGCAGCTCATAGCCTTTGTCATGTTTGTTTTCTATGTGCGTCTCCCTTGGCACACGCTGCATCTAATGTGTACTGCACTATTGATTGGCAATGACTAATCTTCTTCTGTGGTGCATGCAGTAATACCTCATGCTCATGGTTTCACTTTTAGTGAAGTTATACTCTACAGGATGCGTTTAGGAGTGAGCGCTATATCAATCTTTCACATTTAGGAATTTGTGTCTACATAATACCACAGTGAGTGAAATGAGTGTTCTGCAGGCATTAGTGGGAAAGGCTTATTTCTTCAATGGGTGAATTTCAAAACATTTTTGCATTTTACATCTCCGGGTTATAAGAAATACAAGTACTGTGTTGTTTGCTTTAACAAATAAGAGCTGACAGCCTTTGTTATGGTTGTTGTGACTGTGAATCTTCCTTGAATCACATTGTACCAAATGTGTGCTCCAGTGTCATTTAGTGGCGATCAATATCATTCTTATATGGCCATTATGCTATAACTGATTCTCTCAGTGATCCATTCATATTTATCGGACTACAAAGGGTGCATATGCTTTGGAAAAAGGAATGGCAATGTTTCACTTATAGGAATGTCCAACTAAACTGCACCACACTGAGATGAATGAATGCAACGTAGTTTTTGGTAGGAAAGCCTTATTTGTTCACTGAGTGAATTGCAAAATTTTTTTCCCTTTAATTTCCCTCTAATCTAGAAGATTTAGTTACTCTGCTGTGTGCATTCGTGAATAAACTCTGAAGGCCTTTTTTATGCTGTTTTTGAATGGGTTTAGACCTTGGTTAACACTGTGTCAAACCTGTGCTCCACTTATTTATAGGCAATCAGTATTATTGTAAAGCATGGCAGGGTATAATATTCAAATTCACTTAGTCTCGGTTTCATTTTTATTATACTATACTCTCAGCATTCCACAGCAATTTAAAAAAACTTTAGTTTTTCGGTGCATGAAATCTAAAATGGTTTTTCTTTATACTTTTTAATCTAATGGTGAATACAGGTATGCTATGGGTTCATTTGCCAGTAAGCCCTGATAGCCTTTCTTATGCCTGTTGTGAGTAGGCCTCTTTTTTGGGACATGTTTTTCAAATGAGTGCTGCCTTTCTAGGACAATCAGTATTATTCTGGCTTTGTGTATGCACTAAAACCTGATTCTCACTGTTACCCTTTTGTATATATTTTACTTCCTGGGTGCATATTTTTAGGAGTGTCGTATGGCAAGTTTTCCCTTATAGAAATGTGAAACTATAGTGTGCCACACTATGAATTCGTATGAGTTTTAGGATGGATTCTTTTTTCTACTTCTGTAAAACATGCTATTAGGATTTTGAGAGGGTTAGGGTACTTTGGGTAGTATTGATTTCTTAACAATACTTTCTTTCAATCCATGAACCTAGGATGTCTTTCCATTTGTGTCTTCTTTTATTTATTTCAGCAATGCTTTTATACATTCAGTGTACAAATTCTTTATCTGCTTAGTTAAATTTATTCCCAAGTAGTTTATTATTTTTGATACTATTATAAATGGAATTGTTTTCTTAATCTCCTTTTTGAGTTGTTCATTGTTAGTGTATAGACTTACAACTGATTTTTGTGTGTTGATCATCAGATTCCCTTTGAAACCCGTATTATGACATGTCACTACCCACCTCAGTCCAAGTCAAAATGCCTTGCTTGATGCAAATAGTTTTCCTTTTGTGGGGAATCATCAACAGTAAAGATATAAGTTGATCAAAACTTACTCTGAGAAATCGTCAACAGGGGAGAACAGAGATGTTCATGGGGAGATGAAATACATTAATTTTGTTGTTCTGAACATATCACAGGTTTTTCTCATCTAACTCAGGATGCAGCTTCACAGCTTTTCCTCTTGGGCTGCATGTGGTGTCTGAGTATCTTGCAGGTGAGCCCAGCTGTCACGCCATCACCTACCTATCACCATCATCAACAGCCTGCAGGGTATCTTCATCTTCCTAGTGCTTTTTCACGAGCAAGTGCTACTTTCTAGTTTCCACCTGGGACGCTTCGCTTTTCAACCCATTTCAGTGAGCTGACCCAGAACATGGCTTGCGTCTGTGGAAACTTGTTCAGAAGGATCAGGAAAACAATAGCCAAGTCTGAGAATTACACACTCCAGCAGGGCTGTATCTTATGCCTTTGAATTGAACACAGTAAGAGCATGTTTTGCTCTTCCCCAGAGAACCTCTCTAATTGATTCACTTGGGGTGCATATGTTTATAACACCAGCAGCCTGGGTCCACAGTGGGTGATGTTTTAGGGTGGCTCACACTTGACCTACTCTTTGACTCACTAGAAGGCATTTCCTCCAAAAAAAACATTGTGAAAAAGTTGACTGTTCCTCATTAGGTGACTATGTTCAGCTTGATTCTTCACATGCTCATTAAAGAATCCATAAAATATTGGGCACCTACTTTGTGCTGCCTGTAATGTTGTATGCTTTATAAATGTAGGCAAATACCCCAAACTTTTAAGGATAGTCATATCTGTTAGTTAAATAGAACCAAATGTTTCAGACTGTGATTTACAAGCTAAGCATGTCAGCATCTTTATCTGTTCCTTCAATTCCACATAATGTTAAGTGTTACTTTATGCCCACTGCCTCACAATGGCAGAAAATAGCTTACGTGTGCACATACATGCACACGTACTTTTATAAAGTAAACTGAACTATCTTAACTTGGAATTCTGAGCTTGTAAAAATTTCTATTATTTTATTCTTTAGTTTTGGTATATTCAAACTGCAAGATTTGGGATAAGACTTAGTAAAGGCATGGGTGGGTTCTTCTAATAGTACTGCTATCTACAGGGCTGAAGATTGATAAAAGTCATTGTTTAATCTCTCCTCTAATGCTAGAATGTGATGACAATTTGTCTCTCTAGGGTCTGGCTGAAGGTGGGAGGGTGGTCTTCTTCTCTCATGCCAACAGTCTTTTCTGTGACTTCATATAATTTTTTTTTGTCACCCAGGTTGGAGTGCAGTAACATAATCATGGCTCACTGTGGCCTCAGCTTCCTGAGCTCAGGTCATCCTTCCATCTCAACTTCCCAAGTAGCTGGAACTACAGGTATGTCTGCCATGCCCTGTTAATGTTTTGAATTTTTGTAGAGATGAGGTGTCACTTTGTGGCCCAGGCTGGTCTTGAACTACTGGGCTCAAGCTATCCTCTTGCCTTGACCTCCCAAAGTGCTGGGATTATAGGCATGAGCTACTGTGCCCAGTCCCCAACACTCACTTCTATTTGTTTTCTAAATATGTACAGCATTTTGCCCACTTTAGCTTTTTTGGGAGTGGTAGTACCAAAAGACTGTGATAGAGTTGTACGTAGATGAAAAAAATAGAATAATGTATTTCTGAGTAGAATGGGCATCACTGCTTCAGATAATCAACTCTTGCTTTTTTAGTTTACCATGCATGGCACCATAGTAGGTTTTCCCATGTAAGAGTCAAGATGAGCACAGTTCCCTAGGGAGTAAGAACAAAGGATTTTTCATAACATATTTTTTTTCCATTTTTATTTTAGATTTAGGGTGTCCACATGCATGTTTGTTACATGGACATATTGTACAGTGGTGGGGATTGGGGCATTCTTCAGATAGTGAACATTGTACCCAATGGGTAATTTCTGATCCCAACCCCCGTCCTCACTTCCCTCCTCACTAGTGTCCCCAGTGTCTATTTTTTTCATCTTTGAGACCATTTAGTTCAAACATATGAGTGAGAACATGCGGTGTTTGGTTTTCTGTTTCTGAGTCAATTAACTTATGATGATGATGTCCAGCTCATCCACATTGCTGCAAAAGACATGGTTTTATTCTTTTTTATGGCTGCATAGTATTCCATATCACTCACACAAGTGAGGATGGCAATTACTAGAAAGTCAAAGAACAATAGATGTTGGCACGATTGCAGAGAAAAGGGAATGCTTATCCACTGTTGATAGGATTATAAACTAGCTCGACTTCTATGAAAATCAGTATGGAGATTACTCAAAGAATTAAAAATTGAATTACCATTTGACCCAGCAATTTACTACTAGGGACCTACTCAAAGCAAAATGAATTAATATATGAAAAGGATACCTGTACTCATGTGTTCATTGCAGCACTATCCACAACAGCAAAATCATGGAACCAAATTTAGTGCCCATCAATAACTGACTGGATAAAGAAAATGTGGTATATAAAGGGGGTCCCCTACAACCCACAGTATGTTTATACAAAATTGTGTATTTAATTCTTACATGTTTAAACTTCAGTCGGCTTCAAAGTACTCTCATTTGATGCAATACACTTATCGAGATGCTTTTTCCACTGCTCAAAACAGTTTTTGAACTTGTCAATTTTGGTGTCCTTCAGTGCTTTTTTGTTTCACCTCTTCCATAATGGCAAAATTTTTCTCTTCAAGGACCTTTTTTATCCATAGAAATAAATGGGGGTAAAAAGGGTGCTAGGGGAGATTGGGTAAAGGGGGCAACATGGGAATCATGCTATTTTTGGTCAAGAACTGCTGAACATTCAGCGAGGTGTGACAGGTGCACTCATCAATCACCCATCATGCAATGGCAAACGTGGTGAAAGAGTTTCCAAAAAAATTAATTGAAGTTGAGCACAGCCTCCCACAACAATGTTAGCTGGTACTTTGATGCCGATGGGTGCTTAGAATACTTACCTAGTAGGGAAGCCTGTACTTCAAGGATCCTGCCCTCCAAAAGATAATTCCATTTTTTTAAGTCCCCTACATGTTTACACCATGGAAGAACAAACATTTAAACAGAAACCATTGCTAATGGCTAATGAGTCAAGGAGCCCCTATATGTAAGCCATGCTCGGGCATCACCTGCTGTGTTCCCAGGTTTGCCCAGTGTGACAGGCACATACTCTTCCAGTGAATCAGTAAGCAAAATGCTCTGGGAGTGATGCGTGTAACCATGCTGGATTTGAAGGCATCTGACATGGCCCTGCTGGAGAGTGTGCACACCTCAGACTCCACTCTCAGTTTCCTTATTGCTTTGAACCATTTCCCAAATTGCTCCTGGATCTGCAGAGGTAAGCCCATTCTGGGTCAGCTCACAGAGAGGGGCGGGAATGGGAGAAGTCTTGGGGGGGAGTTGGGCAGTGGTACCTGCTGGCTGAGGAGGCTGTAGACTAGGAAAATGAAGAAGCCCTGAAGCCTATTGATGATGGTAAAGAGGTAGACCATGACCCGGGCAGCTGGGCCCATCTATAGCAAGCCCAGACACCACGTGATGAATAGCTGAGTCATTGCTTTAAATGTCAGGATTCTGGGTTGGATGAGAAAGGAGGTTTGTTGCACCCAGAGCCACAGGTTCAAGGCTATTCTCATCTCCACTCATGGCTCCCTGCTCTTCCCTGAAGTAGTTTCTCAGACTCAATTGTGATTGGCTTAGATCTTTCCTGTCATTGAGACTCCACAATAGAAATGACACTTAGGTCTAGGATAGCATTTTGACTTGGACTAAGGAAAGCAGAGATATTTCATATGAGAGGGCACCCCAAAAATCCAGGAATTATCTTTTGGGCGGTTGGCCCCTTGTAATACAGGTTTCCTCTGCTAGCGGATTTTCTAGGAACCCCTCAGAATTGTGAGAGGTTATGTTCAGCTTCAGCGAGTTTTTTTTTTTTTTTTTTTAGATTCTTTCAACTCATTTGTCCATTTCATGATGGGTGATTTACAAGCAGACTTGCCCATACCACCCTGAGTGTTCAGCAGTTTTTGGCCAAAAATGGCATGACCCCCATGTCCCACCCTCCCTATTACCCCAATCTTGCACTGAGCGACTTTTTGTTGTTGTTTTTTCTTTGGGTGAAAAAAATCCTCAAAGGGAAATGTTTTGCTGATATGGAAGAGGGGAAACAAGACAAACAAAAAATGGCAGAAGCATTGAAAGGCATCAAAATCGATGAGTTCAAAAACTTTTGAAGAGTGGAAAAAGCATCTCACTAGGTATATTGCATCAAATGGAGAGTACTTCGAAGGTGGCTGAAGTTTAAACATGTAAGAATAAATACACAATCTTTAAATAAATAAATTCCAGGGTTTTTGGTCCTCCTCATAATTCTGTGTTCCAATGAAGATCCCAAATTTTGTTCAACCAACCTTACTGAAGACATATTGTGCTACAGCCTTGGCATTAAAAATAGCAAAGAGAAGAGTTCTGCTTCCGTGAACTTCATAGTCTCTTCAAATGACTACTACAACCAAAGAATGATGTACAAAGTTTGGGAAGGATATCGATAGAAACCTGGAAGAAAGTACATTAATTTTGTAAAAGTGTGCCTGGAGTGAAGGTTTGCCCAAACCCCCCAGAGGATTTGATGTTGACTAGGAATTTTCCAGAGGAAGAATTGCATGAGGAGTGAAAATGAGTCTGAACTGAGGATAAGATTGTGTGGACAGTCATGAAAACATAAATATTTTTAGCACTTCTATCATAAGACTGTTGACAAAAACCCAAAGAATGTTTTTTTCTTGCCTTTTATACAAACAATTGATGCATAATATTTGTGTATCATTATGGGATACATGTGTTCTTGTTTTTTTATATGCATACAATGTGTAATAATCAAGCCAGGACAATTAGAGTGTCTATCACCTCAAGTTTATCACAGTTTATATGTGTTGGGGAAAATTTCAA